>PVIW01004399.1:0-133585 GCA_004026585.1 Noctilio leporinus | reverse complement strand
CTTAGGCTGTTTCCAGCACTTGGCTATTGTAAATAGTGCCGCTATGAACATAGGTGTGCATAGGTTCTTATGAATTGGTGTTTCAGGATTCTTTGGGTATAGTCCCAGTAGTGGAATTGCTGGATCAAAAGGCAGTTCCATTTTTAGTTTTTTAAGGAAACCCCATACTGTTTTCCACAGTGGCTGCACCAGCCTACATTCCCACCAACAGTGTATGAGGGTTCCCTTTGCCCCGCATCCTCACCAACACTTGTTGTTTGTTGATTTGCTGATGATTGCCATTCTGACAGGTGTGAGGTGGTAGAATTGATTAATATTTCTTAAAAGTTAACTTTGAAATTGTATTAATCATATACATAATTGTGAATCAAGGTTGTGAAAAGATACACGCAGAGTGATCTAATTTTTATTCCTATTCTTTCCCTCCTCGTCTCACCCTTCTCCACAAAGGTAATCATTGTAATTTATTTTTGGTTTATCTTTCTATCATTTTTTGAAAGTTATGTAATGCATTATTAGGCTTCTAAGCTGTCTTTAGATAAACAGAAGGACCAAAATGTTACTTATTTACCCAAATTTTAAGTAACCTTTTTATTGATGTATAAAATACATATATCTTAAATGTATAACTCCAGGAATTGAACACTCAAAAACCCTAAGGGTGAATGTAGCCATCTAATTACTTCTCAGATTAAGAAAGAGAACATTTTCAGTTCTCCATAAGCACTGCACATGTCATATTGTTTGTGAGATGTTTGGGCATCTTCTTTTGTGAAGTGCCTGCTGAAGTGTTTGGCTCATTTTTCAATTGCGTGAGCTGTATTTTTGCTATTGGTTTGCAGGGCTTCTCTACATATTCTGGAAGTGAGTCTGTTGTTGATGATAAATATTGCAACCATCTTTTACTCTGCAGTTTTTTCTTTTTTACTCTCTGAATGGTGCCCTTTGATAAGCAGAAATTCCCAATTTTAAAGAAGACGAGTTTTAAAAATCTTTCCCTCTATGATCAGGAATATTGTTTAAGAAATCTTTGCACCCTGAAGTCATGAAGAGGTTCTCTTGTGTTTACCATCTAGGAGCTCTTTTGTTTCATCTTTCACATTTAAGATACCAGGAACTGATTTTTGAGTACAGTGAAGAAGGGTTTCAATTACATTTTATCCAAATAGATGTCCTACAGACCCAGCATCATTTATTGAAAAGACAACCCCTTTTCCAGCTTGGCAGGAATCCCATTTAAACAAATTCGAGTTATCAATCAAAAATCATGGGTTTGATGTGCTGATTCATTTTCCTCCTATGTTATCTTCTAGGGGTTTTATAGTTTTGCATTTCACATTTAGGTCTGTGATCCATTTGCAGTTAATTTTTGTGAAGGGGTCTGTGTCTAGATTTATTAATTATTTTTTTGAAAATAGGTTTTATTTATTTACTTTTAGAGAGAGGGGAAGAGAGGGAGAAAAAAGGAGAGAAAGATCAATGTGTGATTGCCTCTCCTATGCTCACAGCTGCAGACCCAGCCTGCAACCCAGCCATGTGTCCTGACTGGGAATCAAACCAGCCACCCTTTGGTTCCCAGGCTGCTCAATTCACTGAGCCACACCAGTCAGGGCTGCGTCTAGACTGATTTATTTTTGTATGTGGGTTTTCTCTTGTTTCAGCACCATTTGTCAAAACTAATTTATTTTTTGTGACTTATGTTAAAATAAACATATACTTATGAAAATAGGAAATGCTTAATCTGCATTTAACTACCTAGATCATCTTACATTCTACTCTTTAGGACACCTCGCAGCATGATATTGAGATCACAGCAGCAGATAAGAGGGGGTTTTCTGTAGGATTAGGTTTAAAAATCCTTAAGCTTTTACTTTATAAGAAATTCGTATTTGCTTTAGAAATGATAGAAAATGCAGGAATCTATAAAGAAGTAAATAAAAATCATTTATAGTCCTTCCACTCAGAGGTAGACCCTGTTATCTTTGCAATGTATTCTTTTCTAGCCATTATCCATCACACACATCCTATCTTATAGGCAGGGACTAATGATGACCTGGCCGGGTGGCTCAGTCGGTTGGAGCATCGTCCTATACGACAAAAGGTTGCAGGTTCGATTTCTGGTCAGGGCACATACCTAGGTTGTGGGTTTGATCCCTGGTCAGTGGTGGTGGTGGGGGCAACGAATCAATGCTTCTCTCTTACATCAACATCTCTCTCTGTCTTTGTGTCTCTCTCTTAAATCAATAAACATATTCTCTGGTGAAGGTTAAAAAAATATATAAAAAGATGGTAATGAAATACATATCATTTTGCACTCTTAATTTTTATTTACTATGTTCTTAACAGCTCTTCATGTCAAGAAATCATATTTTCACATAGTCATTTTAACTGGTTCCCACTTCCTTGAATTCCTAGCTTAAGGGCGCTGGGGATAGAATCATAGGTTCTATCCCCAGGCCCCTTAAGCCCCTGCCTTTCAGACTCACATTTTAATGGTACCCACCACCATTGTTTAAGAAATAAAGCCAAAGGTCTCTTTATTCCCTTTCCCAATTCCATTTTCTTTTCTGCCCCTGAGTAACCATTATTCCAGAGTTAATGCTTCTCATTTTCCATGCATGAATATATTCTCATTACTATATCCAAATGTACCCATCAACAATGTATAGTATTGCTTTGTAGGCTTAAAATCTCTCTATATAATGATATTCTACTATACACATCCTTTCATATATTACTTTCTTCACTAAGAATGATGCTTCTAAGTTTTATCTATGTTGCTGTATGTAAATTCCATTAATTCATTGTTAACTGTTTTGTAGTATTCCATTATAACACAATTGACTCATCCATTTCCTACTGATAGTAAAAATGAGAATGATGCTATCTTCTTGTTAATCTGTAAGAATTTCTTTAGAGATCACACCTGGAACTAGGAAGCAGGGATAAAAGCTGTATGTGTTCTCAACTTTACTCAACCTGCCAAATTGCTCTCTAACATGGTTATATATACATTTACAGTTCTATCAACAATGTACAAAATTTCCTATTGCTTTACATCTTAACTAACCCTTGATATTGTTATATAATTTTTCTCCATCTGATGGCTGTTAAATGGCATCTGTATTAGCCTGGACTCAGCTAGGAAATCAGACATCACACAAGATATTTCAAATACAGGGAACTCTCTCACCTGTTACAGGACAATAATGAACAAAACAAACAAGCAAAACAGAACAGATACATGAATACAGTGAATAGACCTTCAGTGGGCAAGGGGGAGGGGGAAGGAAGAGGCAAAGAAGGGGAGCAGTTTGGTCAAGAGGCTAGTATGGAGGAACCATGGACATGGACAACGAGGGGGATTAATTTTTAGGGGGAAGTGGGTGGGTGGGGAAGGGGACAGAGGGGAGAAAAAGAGGATTGCTGTAATACAACAACAATAAATTAAATTAAAAAATACAGGGAAGTCAATACAGAGAATTGGCTACAAATAAGTTGGGGTGTACAGAGGTGACAGTGAGGTCGTAACTGTGGGAAGCAGGTACTTTCCAAGGGTTAGAGGAGCGAAAGAAAAGGTGGAGGGGCCCTAAAACCCAGGAGCTTGGAGCAGGGTTTCAGGGTGCTCAGACATTGGAAGGAGGGATGCTGTCAGCTGCTGGGGTGTCTTGGAGGAGTCTGAGGAATCTGGGGCTGGGAGTGCAGAAAGAACTTGGAGGCTGGAGCCAACTGCTGCCACCGCTGGAGCGCGCTGGCAGGAAAGGAGGAAACAGGAACTCAGCCCCTCTCTTTCTCCCCCTGCCTTCCAATCTTCCTTGAGTGCTTCCCACTGCCAGAACCTAACAGGAAGCCAGCTGGTCCTGGAGTCTGGGGAGTGGAGTGTGCAGGGCCTGGCCCCAGCCACGGAGCAGAACCTGGAAAGGTGATTGAGGCTGACAGGCACTAGGTAAACAACTTGCATTGCATCTCACGGTGCGTGTATTACATCTAGGTTCTTTCCATTTTTATCTGTTAGCTTTTTAAAACACTGCCCCACACACATCCTTGCACATACATTTTCCTTAGCATTAGTTTCTGGAAGCAGATTTAGAGAGGGAAAGAAAAGGTGTATTTTTAGGGCTTTTGATTCAGGCTGACAAGATCGCTGGAGGAGTAGGTGTTGCAGGAAAGCAGGTTCCTCCTCTCTTGGTGTATTCCTGGAAACTGCATCATAGATGGCAGCAGAGAAGAGGGACTTTCTACACTGGAGTGCTGTATTACCTAGGCATCATTTTCCCCAGGGAGGAACGCCAGGAGAGTGTAGTTCTAACTGGCCTCTGTCAGAAAAACAGTTGCGGCCTTAGACTTCCATATTGCTGACACTAGTTACATTAGCCTCTGAATCCTGTAAAAGAGATATAAATATCCATTACCCATTGACCACAGAGAAACCACAGTGAATTAGAAGTTGTACCTGCACAATTATAGCACAAGAAAATATAATTCCACAGTATCATTCATGCAATTTATCTCCAAATAATATATCCTCACACTAAATGCTCAGTATTTAACTAACTGTGGGGTTGTTGGCTTAATTGGGTTTAATTGGGCATACAAGGGTTGTGGCAAGTATGGGGGCTGGAAAATAGGGGCTGAGGGTGGGTAGAGAGGGAGATAAAAGTCTGAGTTTAGGAGGGTGGAGGACATGAGGTCCAGTTAGCATGCTGGCGAGTCTACAGAAATGCAGGGGAAAAACAGAATATACAGCGGGAGAAGGGAAGGGTGGAGGTGAAGGTGGGGCAGTGCTGAGGGAAAACCTCGCCTACAGCACAATGTATTACAGCTATGCCAACTCTACCTGGCTCGATGCTTTGGCCTGTGCTCCGCTCAGCTTGCTGGGAGCATGAATCCCTAATCAGATGATTGCAATCACGAGACTCCCTGCCAGCAGGTAATCAAGAGGCCAGAGCCCCCGTCCACTGGGCTAGGTATTCATCTCCAAGGGCACTGCCCCTGCCATGCTCACCTTGGAGCAGGGCCCTGCAGAAGGAGGCCGGATGTGGCTTTGGCTGGGTATCATGAGAAATGCAGCATTGAAGTCGGGGTCTTGGGGAAAGCTCCCGATGATGTCTCTAGCTCTTGACGCTTTCTAAAAGGTATGTCTATGGCCCTTGGGAGAATGATTCCAAAGTCTTCTCCTGCCCTGACTCCTGTCTGAACTGCCTCCTGGACATCTCTAGCTGGGTGTCCCATAGGCACTTTGGCATCATCCTTTCGGCAGGCTGACCTTCCATGGGGCCAGGAACTGTCTGTTTGACACACTGTGATGTACTCAGAGTCCCATGTAGTATTTAGCACAGATACTCAAGAAATACCCATTAGGTAAAGGCATGGAGTTCTAAAGCACAAATCATGACTTTCTACTTGGAAGCAACTCCATCTCTGGGCTGCCTTTTCTGTCACTATCCTCATTGTCGAGCTGACACTTCATCTTCCTTCTTCTCACATCTGATTGGTCAACAAATCATCTATACTCTACCATTATCTCCTTGTTACCATTATAGACTGCCTTACGTTAGTATCTTTCTGCACTTTGCGTCACTCTTCGACTTCCTGATCTAAGACCTGCAGTGGCTCCCTATTACTTTTAGCACAAACCCAAATTTCTTAGTTTGGCCTTCAAGGTCCACCACTGGCCTCTACCATCCTTCTGGCTATATCATCCTCTTCTCTTTTGTGTGCCTCCTGTTGCTGCCAAGCTGGTCTCTTCCTCGTTCATCAAACCTGTTTGGGGTTTACCTGTCGTTATATCAGGGCTCATACTCTCTCTGTACTCTCTTGTCTTCATTGGCTGATTCTGGATTTGGTTATGTCTCCTACAGAATTGAGAATTAGATTGAGCTCACTGAGAGACCTATTCTATGCTGGCACTGTATGTCAGGTGCTAGTCATAAAAGCAAGGCTCTCGTAGGCATGGATGGTCAAGGTCACACAACTGGCCATACTACTACCACTTCTTGGCTACATGTTTCAGGTACTCTTCTAGGTGTCTGATGTGCTTTCTTTCCAATACTCCCAATGAACTTGCAACATATTCAAATGAGGTTGCATCGCTCAAGGATTCCACACCAGCTGTGCTCATTGCCTAGCAGAGCTGCTTGAGAGATGGGCTCAGAGGATGGCGGAAGCTATGACGGGGCGAGCAGGAGCTTAGTGCCTTGCTGAGGACCCCAGGGGTCTCCTTGTGGAGGTAGGTTTCCAAGGAAGGCAAGAAGAAGGAAAGAGGGTACAGGGCCAAACCCTCCTGTTTTTGTGCCAAATCAGTTCTCTCCTAAAGGGAGATAAGAAAAAATCTGGATGTTCAGGTGGTGGTGTGCCTCTACCTGTACATATGCAACACCTGATTTGATTTATTTATTTTTTAATAGAGAGAAGAGAAGGGAGGGAGAAAGAGAGGGCAAGAAACATCAATATGTGGCTGCCTCTGGCCTGCAACCCAGGCATGTGCCCTGACCAGGAATCAAACCATCACCCCTTGGTTCTCAGGCCAGTGCTCCATCCACTGAGCCACACCAGCCAGGGCTGATTTTTAAAGGTATTAACGCAGATTCTGATTTAGAAATGTCTCAAGTAGGGCCTGAGATTCTGCGTTCCAGGATTCTGCACCTGGATTCAGCTTCCAGGTGATGACAATGCTGCTGGATCCCAGATGTTGAGTAACAAAGGTGTACAAAAGTTCAGCCTATGGCAGCCTGTGACTGGGTCTGGGACCATCTGTGGCCAGGGTCCAGGATCAGCCCATGCTTGGGGAATTGGGCCAGTCTGTATCTAGAAATTTGTGATGTTGGCCAGATTTTTGACTTTGATCAACACTGTATCTGTCCTTTAACTCTATTGCCATGGGTCATAAAAAAGAGATTGAAGGAGAAAAAAAAAATTTTCCCTTGAGGTAAAGGTGGGGATACAGATCAGCTAGGGGGAAGGATTCTTGAGCCATCTGGGTTGGTGAATTCTTGAGTGGTCCTCTCTCCTGGGAAGTGTTCGGATGGTAGAAGCCAGCTCCTTTCCTGTAGCGGTAATTTCTCCTCCTTCTTCTCTTGCTGCCCCCCTGCTCCCCCCACCCCCTTGTCCCAGGCTCAGTGATCTGATCAATGCCACACATAGGGGTTTTGTCCTTGGGGCCTGATGGCCAAATACATAATATCAGTTTGGGAAATGGGGGGTGCGGGAAGCACACAATAGAGAAGGGAGTTGCTCTAGACTGGGAAAGAAAAAAAGAAAGAAAAGAAAACCAACATGTATTGAGCTCCTACTGTATACAAGGTGCTATACCAGGTGTTTCTATGTAAGCCAACTGTTTGATCTTCCCAACAAAATATGGAACTTACTATATTTTACAGGTATGCAAACCAAGGCTCACAGGGGCTAAGGTATATGCATCCACAATCACTGGAATGTTGGAGCTGGGTCTGTAATCTCAAGAACCCCTGCTGCCTCATGGGTTTCAGGAAGCTGAGTGGCAACTGAACACAATGCATTTGAGGGCCCCCGGTTGTGGCTGTGCAGAAATGCTCAGGTGCAGTGGTTGGGGTCCATATGACCAGGTGTGGAGAGAGAAAAAGGCACAACAGAGACAACTCTTCTTTTCCTCCTCAGTAATAAGAATCCCTAGCATTTAGCTGGACGCAGCCACCTGGAATAAAGACTCCATACCCGCCAACCTCCTATAAGGCTGTGTGTGTGTGGCCCTGTGCTAAAGTGAGCCTGGTGAGGAGGGAGGGGCAGTCGGCCCTGCTTGTGTTACCTGTTTGCTGCTTCTCCTTCTTCCTGCAGAAGGAGGATGTGAGGGGCCAGCAGTTGTTTTGTGCCCCGAGGCAGTGGGAGTCGGTCTGGGATGGCTGCGGAGCTGCTAAAACCCATTAGGACTTGTAGAGTTCAAGAAACACGGAGGTCTGGCTTATCTAAGTCACTGTTAGTTTGTTTCTTTTTCTGTCACATGAAAATAATCATAACAAATGGAAAGACTGAGGGCACAGGCTTCATTTAAGGCTGTGGTTCTCCAACCCAGCTGCACCTTGGGTCCTCCTAACGCCACCTGAACAGGAGTTGCAGCTGCAGGGTGGGCTGGACAGTGGCGTTTAAGCTCCCCTGACGACCCTTATGTATAACTAGACATCTAGGGGTGTCAGTAATGATGTGGGGAGGGGATGTTCATAAAAGTCAGAGAGCCAGGAGAGTGAGCCGTGCAGCCAAAGGAGGAGAGAATTTGAGGAAAAAGACTGATGGGCACCAGCAATAAATTCCTCACTTGGCAGCTGAGAAGTCATTGAATGAGGCGAACAGAGGTCATTGGTGACCTGGGTGAGAGGCACGAGGACAGGGCCCTGCTGGAAATAGTGGGGTTGAGAATCGGCTGGTGATGAGAAAAAGGGAGACAGATCATTAACTTGACGGGATGGGGAGCTAATACTTAGAATAATGACGAAACTTCCTCCAGCGATGAAAGGACAGGCATACTCTAAGCCCTTTCTGGGTATCACCATCTCATTTCACAGCCACCCTTTCTCTGGACAGGGACAATGATTTCCACTTTCCAGATGGGGAATCTGTGATGCAGAGATGAAATGACTGGCTCAAGGTCCTGCAGCTGCTAAGTGATGGAATCTGAACTCAAAGCCAGATTTGCAGAACGCAAGCAAGGGCCACCCTGGAAAGGCCATCGCCTTTCGCATGGGGGCATCTTGCGCCTGTTCATGGCCAGAGTCAAGGGAGAGGTATTGAGCGCAGATGCTTGTAGAGGTGTGGGGAGGAAGGTTAAGCCCTCTCATGCCACCTTCATATTTTCAAAAAGGGAGGCAGGGCCACAGCAGGGCCATAGGGACAATAGGGACTCACTGAAGCTCAAGCTGCCATGGTCTGTCCTTAGTCAGGGTACAAGGAAAGTCAGCCTGTCTCTGACCCGGTTTTGGGGCCACAGAGCCTTGAGATAAAACCCATTTCTGGGCTCTGATAGTGCTATGCCAAGCGGAGCTGATTTCTAAATGTCCAAGGATGCAGCTTCTGATAGAGGTAGAGGAGAGCTACACCTGCCTCCCATCCCCAGGACAGCTTGCTAACAGGATCCTGTTGTGGCTGCCAATGAATTTTCCATGGTCCCTAACTCTTTGATTCAAGCAGCCATCTCTGGAGAGGAGCCCTTCGGGAACGCATCAGTCCCTCCAGACTTTCTGCTGAGGAGAGCTGGCTGGCTGCTGCCTGGACCACCTTTCAAGTCTCCTCGAATTATTAAGTTGACTACCGGGTGCTTAGAGTGTCTCCAGTTCAAAGACTGTCAGGCTGGAGCCAGACATCGGAGGGACCTTCAGCACCTTAGCAGGAGGAATATTAAGATGTGGCAGCCTGGCTTATCGGGAGACTGGATAGGGATCAGAAGGAATACATTTCATTCTGTGAGTTGCAGAGCACAGGCGTTGTTCTTCTAATGTCGGCCCTGGTGGGTCCAACTTCTGAGCAAGTTTCCAGGCCATGGGGCTGGGCTGGGAGGGGGTGAAGTGCTGGGGTGCTGGCCTGTGCTCCCGGGAGCCCCAGGGGTCAGTATGAAGTGGGTGGCTGGGTGGGCGAGTGGGACACATAGAAAAGCACTCAAGGGTGCTGCCCCCTGCCCCCTGAGTCAACAAGAGAATCTCTGCGTTTAATTGTTTTATAAATTGGGGTTTCCACCAATGTCACGTTTTATTTTTTGTTTTATTTTATGGTATTTATTATTTTTAAAAAAGATTTTATTCATTATTTTTGGAGACAAGGGCCGCGAAGAAGGAAGAGAGGGACAGAAGCATCAATGTATGGTTGCTTTTCACCTGCCTCCAGCTGGAGACCTGACTGGAGACCTGGCTTGTAACCTGTTTATGTGCCCTGACTGGGAATTGAACCAGCCACCTTTGGGATTGCAGGCTGGTGCCTATCCACTGAGCTACCAGCCAGGGCTTGTTTTACTTATTTTTTAAAAAGTTTTTATTGCTTAAAAAAAAAATCCTCAATGTGGTGGCAAGTTTTGCAATGAAAAAAATAATGGGGTTTGAGTTCTGACTGCTTCTGTCTAGCTGTGCGACTTAGGAATCCACTTGGGCTCATCACTAAAACTCTTTGAGATTCTTATCTGTAAAATGGGATCATGAGGTCTTCCTAGAGAGATGTGTGGAAGACCAAATGAGATAATGTATGAGAAGCCTTAGAAAGGGGTTTTTCATGAAGATGTTTGTTGTGGAGTAAGTCATTTGTTTTCTAAAGAATCACTTTCAGAGAGAGTAATCGTGACCAAAAACTTGAGAACCTGCTGTGGCAGGTATTGTGTACTCATTTATCCTTCAGGACAGTCCCTCGAGAGGTTATGATGACTCTGACGGCCCCTTTCCAGTTTCTAGTGAAGAGACAAGGCTGAGACCAGTTATGTGACTTGCCTAAGGCCTTCTAGCTAATCCAAAGCAGAGAGAAAGGGTCAGAGGTCAAGGTCTTGGGCCACTGGCTCATTTACTTGTTATTGAACCCCTAAGTATGTCCCAAGCACATCCTAGCTGAGGGGCTCTTGTCATTGGAGGTGTGTGCCAGGAGCCACTTAGCATGATATTCCATATCTGTACCGATCTGGCCCTTGTCTTTCTTTCTTCATCCTCTTCTGCCGCTTCCCTTTGTACACTGTGACCTGGAATCAACACTGCGTGTTGTCCTTTGAGGTGACAAGCCTTTGAACCTGCTGCTGCTTCTGCTGGAAATCCTGTCTTCCCCTTTCTATCTGGAAAACTCCCATTCAGTTGTTAAAACCTGATGTCACCTTCTTTGGGAAGTGTTCCTTGCTCAACCCTGACCAATATTATTTTGTATTACTTGTATAATTAAATTTCTATTACATTTCAGAGTTGCTAGATGTTTAAATACCTTCCCTAAATTCCCACAGCTAGTTACTGAGTCAGGAGTTGAACTTGGGATTTTCTAACACCAAAGCCAATGACTGTAACCACTGAAATACATGGCCAATCAAGGTAGTGGTTCCTTCTCTGGGCTCCCAGGGCACCTCTCCTCTTCATGGAACTCATCACATTTAATTGTGTCCATTTGCTGGTGATCTCTCTAGGGGAAAAGACTGTATGGGAATCATCATGACTTTTTAACAAAGAATCAATCGTGTAGATGCTCATGGGATGATAACAAAGGTGATTACTGTGCTTGATTCTGGCCTAACCTCTCAATTTTTATTATATCAATTATTGCTCAGGACAGTCCATGAACTATTGGTTATTTTTCCTTGTCCCATTTCATATTCAGGCCAATGGAGGCTTAGAATTGAAACAACTCGGTGAAGTCCCACAGCTAAAAGGGGCGGAGTTGGGATTCACACTAAGGTCTGGCTTATTTCAGAGCTCTCTGTCTTAACTTCTTTTTAAAAAAGATTTTATTCATTATTTTTAGAGAGAATGGCAGGAAGAGAGGAAGGAAAGGAGAGAAACATCCATGTATGGTTGCCTTTCACTTGCCTCCAGCTACAGATATGGCTGGAGACCTGGCTTGTAACCTGGTTATGTGCCCTGGCTGGGAATCGAACCAGTAGCCTTTGGGTTTGCAGGCCTGCACCAACCCACTGAGCCACATCAGCCAGTGCTGTCTTAACTTCTTATTGCATTGCTTCTCCTGGACATGTTCTGTCAGACTCTGAGGTGGTGTTGGGGTTACACAGACAAGTGCCATAGAGCTCCCAACCTCAAGGAGCTCATAGTCAAGTGGGAAAGACAGCCATCTGACACGAATAGACAATTGTAACACATGTATGATGTAGGTAGCCCTGAGGGAGGACTCAGTAGTTTATTAGACAGAGTGAGTGCTATGGTAAGATTTCATAAAAGCGCGGATACCTGAACAGGGTTTTGCAGGTTGAATAGGAGTTTTCCAGGAGATAAGAAGGTAGAAGGTTGGTCTAGTCAGATAGCGTAGTATATATTTATACGGAAATGGAGGGAGGGAGGGAGAGAGAGAGAGACAGACTGGGAGGAAGATTCTGAATGTCCTGCGGCACCCACCTGCCTCTCCTCCCCACCGCAAACTGCTGGATGCGGTCACCTTGCTGGAGGTCTTATTTCTCCCCTCACACCTGTCTTCTTAGAAAGAGGCAGGTGGGCTGTGAAGCTCTGTGGGACCCTTCTCAGTGCTGCATCTGGAGGAGAAGTGGCCGGGGCAGCCACCCAGGGCATGGAATCCCACACCTGCTCCTCCCTCCTCAGGGGTGCAGCCCAGCTCCCAGCTCCCGGCAGTGGCGGGTAGAGACTGGGGAGCCAGCCTGGCCAAGACCAGGGACATAGGGGTCTCAGGGCAAGTTCAGGTGTGGGGAGGGCAGGTCAGTTGTCTTCTTAGTAGTAAAGGGAACAACAGAGTCTGGGGTGGGGCTGGTTCAGAAGTTGGGGGTCTGTCTTTCCCCCATCTCCTCAGCTCTAGATCCTGACAGAGGCTGCAGGCCTAGCCAGCCAGGCAGTGCGGGTGCGGTGTCGGTACAGTTGTATTTCCCTGGATCCTGGATCTGAGAGCAGGTATACGTATCTGGGCACCTGGGGCCCACAGCTCAAGTGTTCTCCTTGTAGGTGCCCAGGCCCATGGCTGGGCCCTGGTTCTTCCAGTTCTCCACTGGGGTGAGGCCCTGCCATCCAGCTTCTTCTTTGGGAGTAAGCTCCCCCTCCTCCCCACCCCACAGCCTCTTCCTGGCCCCTGGTCCCTACTGCGGACTGGGAACCTGCTTCACCAGGAATCCCCCACCCTGCCCCACCTAGATGTTCCCCACCTGCCTTCATGTTCATGTCCAGATTAGACTCTCAGATGCAAAAAGATTTGATTCAATTTGGCCACACATTCTTGGAATTCTCTAGCAATTTGGAATCCAAGCTGCTCCTGCTTAGCCATCTGCCAACCAGGGTCCACCGCCCAGCCCAGCCCTCCCTCCTCCTTGTCTTGTGTGTATCTGAGTACACGTCTTGGGCAGTAATGGTGCCGTGAGGGTGGGTGAGACTGTGTCAGTGTATGTGTGTGCGTGTGTGTTCATGGAGGCCATCACATAGAGTTGTGCTGCAACCTGACTATCTACGTCCACCATGACTATGAACATGCCTACTGTGCTCGGAGGGGGCTCGGTATGCATGACTTTCAAGTACACCAAGTACACAGACATGTGACTATCTGTAGATATATGCTTACTTCTCTAATACATGTATATTCAGCTATTTAAGTGTGTGTGTCTGTATTGTCTTTGTCTGAGATAGACCTTTGCCCATCTAACAGGAAAAGGGACAGGGGTCCTCTCTCCCTTCCAGTAGCCCCACTGGGGACTGGGCTGGCTTGTGACCAAGAGGATGGAGGTGAAGAGACTCAGAGCCTCCTGGAGGTTTTCTGCTTAACACTCTGGGACTTCCCAGCCCTCCTGAGCCCTGTGGCCTCAGCTATGAGAACTTTAAGATGATCTGGTACAGCCCCCATCCCTTCCCTTGGGAATTGTGTACCTACAGAAGGTACAATAGTCTGTATCCCCAGATTCAGTCTGGACAATGGTGCCCACCATTCTGGAGTCCCCCACTGTGGCCCATGTAGGCTCTTCTCTGCTACTGAAGTCCAGGCGGTTTCCTTTGTGGCCCACGGAGCCTGAGGACAGGGTCTCTGTCTGGTGTGGCTGTCCTGAGGCCCAGGTTTGCCAGGGAACTCAGGACTGCTTGGCGCCATTCCCAAGGACCCTGGGCTATGTCTGGGTGCCTGTCCAGAACTTCTCCTTCTCAACAAATCTCAGGATGGGCAGGGGGAGCGCTTGTGGGGAAATTACCAATTTAAATCGGAAATGCAAGCAATTTGGATGGAACCCCAGGATGGCAGTTTGAGAGCTCATTCTCTGCCCTGTGGGGGTTTGATTACAACCAACTTGGCTGGGAGCTTGCAGAGAGGACCAGAGCAATGGTTTCCAAGGAAACTCAAGTCTTTCTAAGCCCATGATCTCAGGTGGGGAGCCTGGGCTGGTCAGGAAATTAGAGGTAGTGCTCAGACCACTGGGCTCCCTTCCCTGTTCCCTGTGAGCTCCTCCCTGCCCTCACTTGCCCGCTCTCACTCCAACTCTGTACCCCAAACCTGGCTGCACTTCCATTTCTGGCCACAACAGTTGCTTCTCTCCTTGCTTCTGCCTGCTCCCTCAGTCTCTGAATTTATCTCAGCTTTGGTACAGACTTAAACATTTGGCAAAGTTTGCAAACAGAACAAAAATAGCTACTAATGTCTACTAGTCACAGCACCAACTATGTTCCTGAAAGGCCACAAGATTCACTTCTATTATTTCCATCTTCACAGCCACCAACACGGGAACGGGTACTCTGCTCAGCAGACCCCGTTCCTCCTCCCCCTGGACTGTGTTTCCCAGCCTCCCTTGCTCTCAGGTAAAGTCATGTGACAGAGTTCTGCTCAATGCAATTGTGTCTAATAAGACAGGGGGAGGAGGAAGAGGGCTGAGAATAAGATCATGACATTGAACAACCTTGGTGACAGTTTCAGCTGTGTGGCGGGGCAGGTGCCAGGTTTCAGGGAGCTTGGGAGCAAGTTGGCGGTTGTGTTGGTGAAGGGAAGGAGAGAAGTAAAGTGACACTTGTAAGGGGAGGCTAGGCTAAGAGAAGGCATTTTGAGGAGTCAGTGGTTAGGAGGAGATTAAAAATAAAAAAGGGAATCATGACCTGCAGAACGCAAAGCACCTGAACGTGATGATTTCCATTTTCTGCCTGTTCTGGTATGCGTTCCCAGATGCGCTGCTGGGCCAGTAAGCAGGGCAGGGTGGAGCCTGGCCACACAGCAGGTGGTGAAGCCTTACCTGGACCGCAAGACCCTCTCCTGAGTGGGCAGAGTGGTGGCAGCTGAACTGTGAACCTAAAGAATTTCAGGCTTGTCTCAGATTTATCTATTTCCTGTGCTCTGTATTAATATTTAAAATTTTTCCTCTTATCCCTTCCAAGTTTTTTCTCCACCAACTTCATTGAGGTATAATTGACAAGTAAAATTGTTTTATATTTAAAGTGTATAACATGATTTGCTACATGTATACATTGTGAAAGGGTTCCCACAATCGAGTTAATTAACGCATTCACCACCTCACATATTTACCTTTGTTTTGATGAGAACGCTTGAGATCTACTGTCTTAGCAAATTTTAATTATACAATGTAGTATTATCCACTTAGTTGCCATGCATACATTAATTAGCTTCTCAGACTTTATCCATAATATTATCCATTCGACTGTTACTATATTAATGCAGATAAAACTAGATGATAAACTTCCTAGAACCCAGTGCCAGAGCTTGCTAAGTGTTCCCAAGTGTCTATTCTGTCCCAGCCTTCTTGAAACTAGGTGTGACCATGTGCTCAGTTCTTGCTAAAAAGGTACGTGTAACTTCCATCCAGGTCACATCTGTATGTGGAAGCTGTTTATACTGAACATTGGCGAGGGAAACTCTTGTCCATGGGCTGGAACTTGTAAGAGCCAGAGATGAGCGCTGTGGTTTTATGGACAAAGGCAAACCCCTGGGGGATGGCTGAGCAACCAGACAGAAGGACCTGCCTCCCCTGAGACCTAGTGGAAGAAAAATCTTTCTAATGATCTAGACCGTCTATCGCTCTAAACTGTCATATGAGGTAAATGAAGTTCCATTGTATTTAAGCAACTGCTATACTTATGACCCTGACCCTTAGTCCATATTCCCCCTTGGTCCATATTCATGTCTCTTTCCATAAAGTTCTTTGCCATTCAGCGGTTGCCGTATTCCTTCTTTCTCATTTCTTCCTTTATTTTTCTTCTCTCTCCACTTCTATGGCCACATTCTTTCAGTCTCCTCCCCACATTCTGAACTTCACTTCTCTCTACTTCTTTTTCTTTAGAGCTCTCCCTGCACCAGCATTTCCCAGGGTTTCTCCCTCAACCTTGCTCTCCTCTCCTAGATCCATGTGCTTTCTGTGGTCAGCCTTATCTACCTTCTCAGTTGACATCCCATCTGTTGATACCAGATCTACATCCCTAGCTTGACCTCTTTCCTGAGCCTCAGACTAAAGTGTCATCTGCGTGAGGGGCACCTTTTCTTTAGTGTCTCACAGGTCACCCTGGGGATGCTGCATCATGCAATTCCAGGAACTCCATATACTAGTCACTTCACCTCCTCTTATCCATATCTGTTAGGTAGCTTGTAGCTGTATGTAGCAGAAAATTCAACTCAAAGTGGCCTACGCAGTAAGGAAATGTGTTGATTCACATAAGATGATAGGCTGAGCTTCTGGGTGGCTTGATCCAGTGGCTCAAAGAATTCATCCAGAGTCCAGGTTTTTCAGCCTCTTCATGATACTCATCTCTCAGAATTGCCCTATCCCTAGACTCCTGGAGTCTGTCAGTAGAAATTAGGACTACTTGTTGCCTTGTTCTTAGTAAGAGAGCATTCTTCTCCCAAAACTGTTGAAGAAAGATGTTTCCTTATGGTCTAAATGGGTCAACTTATGGCCTCAACAGGAATAAAATCACAGGGGAGTGTGATGTGCTCATTGACTTATATCTATGCTCTGAACCAGTTCTTGGCAAGGATTTGGCTTAACACATGGGTTTATGGGTTAAAGTCCACCTTGGATCTTCAGTGACTTCCTCAGAGATGGCAGAGGGGTTGAATGGATGTCACGCAGTCAATTATAATGTCAGTATCAAAATTTGACCTCATGTCTACTCATCACTTTCAACCAAGACCTTCCTCCTGCATGTTCTGTTTTAGCTAATGGTTCCACCATTTACTCAACTACTTTAACCAGATATCAAAATCATTCTCAGTTTTGTGTTGCCCCAGCTCAGTGGTTTACTCAGTCACCAACACCCAGGACTTTTACTACCAGGGCCATGTCTCATATTTACCACTCTAACAGTTTTCTAGTTTTCTAATTTCCTTTCTCTAGTTCCAACACCTTCCAATGTACCTTCATTGCAGCTATCAGGTGATCTTTCTTTCTTTTTTGTATATTTTATCGATTACACTGTTACAGTTGTCCCAAATTCTTTTCCCTTTGTTCCTCTCCACCCAATCCCCTCATTTCCTCCCACAGTCCCAACCCTCTTAATTCATGTCTATGGGTTGTACATATAAGTTCTCTGATTTCACCTTTTCCTTTATTATTCTTAACTCCCCCCTTTCTATCTTGTACCCACCAACTACATTTCCTAATCCTAGCACCACTTCCCTGTTTTGCCCCCTATCCCCTCCAGCTGATAATCTTCCCAATGATCCCCATACCTATGTTTCTGGTCAACCAGATGATCTTTCTAAAATGCAAATCTCATCTTTGTGTTGTCACTCCCTTTGCTAACACTTCATTGGCATCATGTCCCTTATAGGATAAAATCCAACCTCTCCCTAGTGGTTGGGGCTAAGCAAGATTTCAACTGCCTTATCTTAGCTATGAAGACGCCACAACTGATAGCGACACGTAGCAACGCCAGCCCATATTTGTCAAACTATACAGAATGGTGTGCAAAGAAACAGTGGGTGATATGGTCTGCGACCCCTGAGTGCTGGGAGCCATTAATAGGAGGCAACCTGAAGTTTGATAAGTATCAGAATTTATATTGGTGAGGTAGGTTGTTCTGCTTTTAATGGTTGTGTGGTGCTTAAAGAACTTGGGTTTAGAAGTTAGACAGACAGCATTGGGTTTGAATCCTGACACTGCTCTTTGCCACTTCGAGCAAATTATTGAACAACCCAGTCTTAGCACCTTCTTGTGTAGCTGAAGGAGACTCTGTCACCACCTCAAAGATTTGCTGTGAGAGTTTGATGAACTGATGCCCGAAAAGCACTTAGCACCTGGTAATTATGTAATAAATGCTGGTCGTTTTTGTTATTCATTCACTGAAGTCTAATACATTACTAATATTTAAAATGGATTAAAATGTTTCATTATTACACACTTATTCTACAAAAAGATGAACTAATACTGTGTCTCAAATGTGGACACAAGTTTTCCTATTGATCATCTTCAAGGTGTTAACATTTAAGATGGAAGGTCTTAAAGTGTGATTTAAAACTATGTCTATCACTGCCCTGGCTTGGTGGCTTGGTTGGTTGGAGCATTGTCCCGTACACCACAAGGCTGCATGTTCAATCTCTGGTTGGGGTGCGTATGGGAGGCAATGGGTCAATGTTTCTCTCACATTGATGTTTCCTTCTCTCTCCCCCTCTCTCTAAAATCAATAAATATATCCTTGGGTAAGGATAACAACATGTATATTACTAATTTAAAATCCATAAAAATGAAATGAAAACCAAACACTTAGGGAATCCCTGGAACACTTCTGACAAGTGCTAGTTTCCATGGAACATCATTTAAAAAACTGTGGAGGTAGCCCTGCACAGTACCAGAAACGGGCCAGTTTGAACTCAGCTGTCCTGTAAGAGTAAAATACACGTGGGTCTTCAAAGAGTTTTAGTACTAAAAAGGGAAGTAAAATCTCATTAAATTTTTATATTGATCATGTGTTAAAATAATATTTGAGATATGTTGGGATAAATATATTATTCCTGTTAATTTTGCCTGTTTCTTTTTACTTTTTACTATGTGGCTACTAGAACATTTACCATGTATCTGTGTGGCTCGCATTGTATTGGTAGTGAACAGGGTGACCTAGACTTTCTTTAGCACAACTGCCTTCTGCGCTCTGGCATTCACTGCCTCTCTTTCTGCCTTGCTCTTTTCAACTCTGTTCAAAGACCTGCAGCACCCACTTTTGCTGTGCATGTCTTGTGGATGACCTTTGGCCAGTGGACTGCGGATCTGCCCTGGGAATCTGTGAATTGTGAATTAGAACTTCCTTAGCCTCTTCTGCCACCTCCTGGGGGTGGAGCTGAGGCTCAGGACCACAGCCTGATGTCCCTGGAGGCTTCATTAGGGCCAGTCCCTGTGTGTAGAACTCCACAGAGCTTTCTGCTGAGTGGGAGCTGAGGGACACAGGGCAAAATACACTTTCTGCGTCCCTGGGGTATGCAGCTCCAAGAAACACCTGATCTTAGTTAGGTTCTTGCTTTGCGCGGTGATCAGTGTGACAGCCTGCAATGGCGAGAACACAGGCCTTGGTTCCAGCTATGTGACATTGGGCTTGCTTCTTGATGTCTTTATGCTCCAGTTTCCTCCCCTGTGAAATGGGGGTGCAAGCAGCCTCTGAGAATGGTTGATAGACTTCAATGGATATGTACTGTCACCCGCCTTGCCTAGTGGCTGGCACATGTACAGCGCTCAGTGGACCTTGCTCACTTCTCCCCCAGCCATCTCTATGTTTGGTGGAGAAGTTAGTTTTGGGAGAGGGGAAAGGATGAGCAGGCAGACTGGAAAGGCTCAGAACAAAAAGGTCAAGGGCACCAAAGCAAAAGTTCCTGGCTGCCCGGTTCTGCTCAGGGCTAGCTAGCCTGGAGGGAAAAGACAGGGCTGGGGCTGCATGGAGCTCCAGGTTAATGAAGGACGGGGCCCACTCTGCTGCTGTCACCATTGATTTTTTGTTCCAGGCAGCTTGCAAGCTGCCCCAGGAATCAGTGTCGGAAGGTGAAAACAAATCTCTAAAATTAGCCTAGAATATACTGCAAGGAAAACCTTTGGTGTGACAAATTGCAATGAAGCAAATACTGGAGACAGTATCATGAAGGGGGAGGCAGGGGGTGGGCAGCACCCTGAGCTCACTGCCTCAGCGTGGGGGGAAGTGGTCCCCCGATGCAATGACCCCATCTGCTGGGAAATGCATGTAATCTGTCAGTATACAGATGCCCTCACAGCACATTCCAGCACCTTGTGGGCTCTATTAGGTGTCCTTTACATTAGCAAGAAAGGAAGGGCTTGCTATGAGCTAACTTTGGGTAGGTGGGGAAGGAAGAGCACGGATATACACCCTGCTTGTGGTCCTAGACATCGATCTGCTGTGCCAGAGGGCTCGGAAGTGCCAGGAAATTTTTGGTGTTTGGCCAGCCTGCTCTGCTGAGCAGAGTTAGATATGACTGTTTGCACTGGGTTAGGAATCCCAGATGAGACAGTTTTCTGCTCACTTTTCCCGACAAAGGGCCGGAGTCCTCTACACTTTACTGTCTTAGGGAGCACTCGCACGAAAGCCAGATGCCTGAATGTCTTGTTTTGCAGTCTTACCACATCCTGCCCCTTCAACCTCACCCCACTGACAAACTATGAGAAGAAAGGAAATAAACAATGAATTTCAGGAGAACCATTTTGTGTCATGAGACCCCCTCCTGGGACCCATCTCCCAAACTCTGGTGTTGTATTCGAAGAGCTTCAGGAAAGGATACATGAAGGGAGAAGGCATTTATCCTTGCTCTTGTCACTCAGAGGTGATAGAAACGAGTTGAAGAACAACCCTGTGGGTCTCCCATACTAATGTGTGCTCATCTCTGAGATGGTCCAGTACAACCAAGCGTCTGAGTCAGAGGGTTCTTGGCCCATTGTCTGCTTGCTGTGGGGCTGGGCAGTTAGTAGCATGCACAGCAGCTAGAAGGACTCGAGTTTAAGGCCACGGATCTGCAAGAGGAACGGGTCACTAACTGGGCAAAGATATTAAACAGCTTTTAAAAATGATTTTATTTATTATTTTTAGAGAGAAGGGGAAGGGAGAGAGACAGAGAGGGAGACAGACATCAATGTATGGCTGCCCTTCACCTGCCTCTAGCTAAGGCCCTGGCTGGAGACCTGGCTTGCAACCTGGTTATGTGCCCTGGCTGGGAATTGGACCAGCAACCTTTGGGTTTGCAGGCTGGCACCTTATCCATTGTGCTACCAGCCAGGGCTTAAAAAGTTTAAATAAATAAATAAATAAATTAGACTCAGAGGAAATAACCAAGAAAGAAAACAAACAAATATTTGAATACCTGTGTTTGTAGCTACGTACACTATAAATGTAAAATGTTGGAAAGAACCAAATGCACAATTTCTGGAGCTTGGTTAGGTGTCTAGTGGCATGGTGGCATCATGGGATGCTATGTGGCACCTCAAGGTGAAGCAATCAACCAGGGTGAGATGTTATGGCCTGAAATGGGTACAGGGTGATCTACCCACAGAATCTGCAGCTGGGTTCAATGAGGGCATGGAAACAGGAAAAAAATGAGTCATGATAAAAGTAATCAGGACTTTATAGACATTGCTTACAAGTTCCACCGGATCATAGATTCATAGTTCCAAAAGGGCCTGTAGTGTTAATCCAGCCTAACCCTTCATCTCACTACTTAACTCAATAGGTAAAATTTTGGAGCATGTACTGTAATGCAGATTGTGCTAAGCACCCAGGGAAATAATGTTGAGCCAGCCCAAACTTCTGACCTTCATAGCCCTCAAAATTTAGGGCACAACCCCTTCCACACTGTTTCTGTCAACCAATGACAGCATGACATCTGCTGTAATACCTCTCCCAGGGAGACCACTACTTTCTGAGGTCAGTGCTACTTCACTGATTGCAGGACATCAGCGGCTGGGGTCTGAAATGTGCCTCTCTTGTTCCTGCCACACCAAGATGACTCTGTTCCCTGAGTCTGCACCAAGCAGGTTAGGTCTCTTCTTCCTCCAGACAACCTATGTGTTTTCAAGAAAGGGGAGGGTATTTAAAAACCACTCCCAGGGTTGCTTTGGTCACACCCGGGGGAAATGTGTGCTCAGAGCTGCTGTCCCTTCCCCTAGGACTGCAGGTGGCCTTGCTCTCCTGACCTGCTCTCTGGTCACACTGCCACAGGCTTTCCTCCCCAAATGGAGATTTTTTGAAGGCATGATAGGCCCTTCAGCTGACCTAACATGGGCTGGCAACTAAGGAGTTCCAGACCTTTTAGTTTCTTCAGTTCTTTTTTTTTTTTTTTTTGATTTTGTAAAGCTTTTATTTATTATTATTATTTTTTATAGAGAAGGGAAGGGAGAAAGACAGAGAGGGAGAGAGACATCAATGTATGGTTGCCTTTCACCTGCCTCCAGCTACAGACCTGGCTGGAGACCTGGCTTGCAACCTGGTTGTATGCCCTGACTGGGGAATCGAACCAGCGACCTTTGGGTTCGAAGTTTCTTCAGTTCTTGATGAGGCACTGCTGCAACTGAGTACCCTAGAGGCTGGGCTGGGTTGAGGTGGGAAGACATCATCCTGTGCTGACTTTCTTAGGTTTCTCCCCCAACCCAATCTCATGTCCTTTGATTTCCCGACTTGAGAGTTGAGCTTTCTTCGCCTATGAGAGAGGGTCTTAATTCTAGTGTCTGTGGTTCTGCAATTCAGTCCCGATGGCCCCAACATTCAGTCATCATGGTGCCTTCCCAACCTCTCCCAAGAAGTCTAGGGACCTTCAGTCAATTAAAAGCCCTGGCATTGAGGATTCCTAGGCTGGGCCTGCTGGTAATGCCTCATGCTTGGAAGCACTTGAAATATTGGTAGGGAAGTTGTCCATCTCTTTGCAGTGTCCTTTTCTTGAGACCAACGTCTCCAGCAAATTCTGATGCTGCTGTTCACTGTGTGACCTTGGACAAGTTCCTTGGCCTCTCCGAACCTCTTCAATAAAATGGAGAAAACACTAGTAGAACCACTGAGATAACCAATGAAAAGAACTTAGCACACTTCCAGGTGGACTGAAAGCACTAAAAATGTTTGCTTTCACCCTCCATCACTAAGTTATTCTTTGTGAAGGGTGGCACCTGGCACTAGACTCAAACCCCTTCGTTTGTTTGGTTGTACCAAAGGACAGCAGGACTTTTTTCTCCGACTGTTCAGACACTAGAATTCTATATGCCTGTTGATTAGCTTTCTAAAGTTTTCAAAAACTTTACACACTTACTGAGGCCTTTCCACATATCCAAGTCACTCCTAATGCTTCCCAGCAACTACCACGTTCACATTTTTGTGTGTATCTCTCCATGGATTAAAAAAGAAAAAAAACCCTTTAAGAAATAAAAATTGGCTCAAACTGCACACATTGCTCTGTAATTCACCTTTTATTTAATAATATTTTGCATGTCATTCAATGTATTCTTATGCCATTATTATTTTTAGTGGGTATATCATTGTCAATTGTACAGATGAGCCATATTGACTGGACAATTAGATTGTATCCAATGTTCTGCCATTATAAATAATGCTGTGATGAACATCCTTGGTTATATTTTGGTGTCATAGCCATGTTGACTAAAGCTCCAAGTTTTAAAACCTGATGCTGCTAAGTCCCATTACTGTCCCCACCACCCCAATCCTGTCCTTGAATAGTTATTGTTTTGAAGCCAAGTTCAGGACCTGCCATTTATCTCAGTTTTATTTTATCATATTAGATTCAGCCCATCAGTCAAGCCTGTCTAGAGCCATCTGGATCCTATTGATGTTTTTGCAATCTGTGTATCCTTTTTTTTTTTTTTTTTTTTAAATCAACTACAAATTTGGTAAACAGGCCTTTTATATTTTCAACTAGGTCATTAATAAAAAAACATTGTACAGGTCAAAGTTGAGGCCAGAGCCCTGTGGCTGGCCAGCAAAGACCTTCTTCCAGGTTTGATCAGCACTCACGGGAGTTGGCAGGTTACAAATTCTCCTAATTGAGCTAGCATTAAGCTCACATCTTTCTGAAAGTTTATAATAAAGTTCATAAAGCAACGTTGGACCAGATGGTTTTAAAAACCAGGCTCAGTCAAGGGGAACCATCCTCAGAAGCAGAAGCTCAGGTTCTGGATGGAGAATTGGGTTCCCTTTGTTTGTTTTAACTGGGGCACTTGGCCACCTGGTATATACACCATTTTCTCAGTGACCCAGGCTTCAGGCTCCGTGAGGTTACAGTCTCCCCCATCAGTCAGTGATGGCCCTGGGGAAATGGCTGACAATACCAGCTGAGCCCAAGTATGAGTGAAGTCTGACGCTGAAGGAACCCAGCTGGGGTTGTCACATCTCTGGATGTCGCATCAAATCTTCATCCCTCATCCCTCAGGCAGCACTAAGTTAGGGACACCAGGAATTTGGGAACCACCCATGTCAGGCTTTCACTGTCTCAGGGAGCAACCTGGCATTGACAGGCTGGTTTAGGACCTGGCAGAAAGCACTTGCCAACTGTATGACTTCCTTCCTCAAGTCTCAGTGTCCTTATCTGTTAAATGGGGATGAATATTAGTTACCTTGTAGGAGATAAAGTGGAAATAACATATTGAGTATGGCGGAGGCAGACTGCTGGTGAATGATATGGGCTAGATATGGCCAACAAATGTTTTGTTTGACCTGCTAGCATGTTTAAAAATTTTTTCAATCTGTTTTCCAAAATCAGATTTCACTTAAAACTCTGGATCCTGACTTCTTTTGAAAAATTGGAAGACCTGGCAAGATTAGGCCCACATTCCCAGCTTCCCATGTGTGGTATTCAAGCGGCTGGCCACCCATGAGGGCCCCTCCTAGACAGGCATCCTTTCCATTTGCCAGGGTCTCCTCTGCTCACACCACATATGCCTGGGCACTCGACCCATTTACCTTGCAGGCCAGGGACTGGGAGGCAGCCGAGTTCACCATCCTGGTGCAGCCTGCAAGACTGAATCCAAGTGCTTAGCCCTCATGGGACCTTCCAGTGCCTCCAGTTCCTCTTGCACAGAACTGGCCTAATAATGGTTGTCACGAACACTGTGTTGCAGCTCTTGGTTTGCAACTCATAGAGACCTTCATGGGTATCCACGGTGGCCTCAGTTGGGAGGCCAGCTGGAAACTGGCGGGAGCTAAGCGAGTGCCACAGTGCCAAAAAGCAGCAAGCATAGCAACTGTCCTTTCATTGCATCCCTTGATCACAGTTGGGACCATTCTAAGGAAAAGGGATGTCTGCAGATAGCACTCGCCATAGATTAAGATGTGCAGGTAGCAAGAGAAAATGTCACATGTCACCGAAGTACGTATCCCTGTATTAGTATGTCCTTTAGTCTCTTACATTCACATGTCTCCAAGGGTTCACAGGCACTCAAGACATCAGTCACGTTTTTCCCTGTTCCTCCTCCTCCTTTTCTTTGAGTGCATGAGGGGCTCATACGTAAGTCTGGGGGGCCCTGTCACATGCTAGATTGTGACCCTGGCTTGGCTCCCCTCTCCTCATCAACTATCTCCATTTTCTCATCTCCACAACCAGGATGAGGTGACCTGCCTCTGGTGGTTACTGTGACAATGACAGTGCTCAGCACTTGGTACTGAAAAGGCTCTCCTCCTGCCACCTTCTTCAGTCGCCCTGGGGGAGTCTATTCACCGATCTCCTGGAGGATGACTGCAGCCAGGTGCTACTGAGCAGAATTGCTGAGCTCAGAGGCAGAGGAGGCCCCTGGTTTGGCCCATTTATGGGGTTCGATCCACCCCGAGGTACAGGTGCTGTGGCCCGGCAGAGGGGACCTGGCTGGTTGCTATGGAGAGAGGAATGTTATGCAGTTAACTTGTTTAACTGGAAGGCTTGAGAAATATCCACATCCCTCTGGGCCCTTAGAGCCATCCATCACTCCAGAAATGTTCCTTTCATGATGAGGGTTATCTATTTGGCTAATAAAACTGCAATCACAATCCCTTACTAACAGACATCCCTTCCCTTTATACACATTTTATGGAGCTCTCTTTAGTTTATAAGGAGCCTGAAGCTTTATTCTTCTCAGCTCTGACTCTGCTACTGAGACAAGCACTTTGGACGTTTACTGTGTGCTGGACTCAGAGAGTAAAGAGATAGGCCAGCATAGTCTTTGCCTCATTGGAGCTCCTATTTCCTGCAAGATGAGCACGGCCTCTGCTTTCTCCAGCTGAGGCCGTGAAGGAGCAGGTTTCCAAGTAGAGAGGGGAGAAGGTGGTCTTGGACAGGAGGAACACCCTCATCTGAGATGGGAAGGGAGGAGGCAGAGGAAGGTGAAATCCAGGGGGAGCATGAAGGGAACTAACAACAATTACGCATCTGCTCTGACCCAGGCACTGTTCCAGGCATTTCGCACACATTGATTCATTTATCTCAGCAGAATTCTTTGGTTGCAAGTGACAGAATCACTATGCATGCTGGCTTAGCTTATGGGCTCAGATGTCTAACTTACAGGAATGGCTGTGCTGATAGGTCATTAGGAGTCTCTTTCAGGCCGTCTGGGAAAAGACCACCAGTGGTTTCCAGTCTCACAGTTTTGTCTCTCGGGAAATTTTACTCTTTTCCTGGTTGTAGTTTGAGATACCCCAGGGAAGGACTCTGATTGGTTCGAACCAAATCATGTGCCCATCTCCTGGCAAACACTGCTCAAGGGGAAGGTCATGTGTCAGAAGGAGGTGGGCAGCTCGCATTCCACCAAATGCTAGAACTAGAATGTGAAGATGAGCTTAATCATTTCTCGGAGGAGTGGTGGTTGTGGTATAGGTAGCAAAGAAATGGCTTTAGATAGCCATCTCAGACCTTTTCTGTTATTCGGTTAACATAATTTGATGAACGCCAACTACGTGGCAGGCATTTAACTTTAACCCTGCAGGTTGCTATGATGGAGGCACAGTCCCTGCTCTCCAGAAACTTACAGTTTTGTGAGGGAGACTAGCAATAAACAAATAGACAAAGAAGTATAATTTCAGAGAGTGTTAAATGATAAGTGAAAACAAGAAAAGTAAAGAGGAACAAAGAGATTAGAAACGATGAGGGGAAGTGCTAGTTTATAGGGAGTAGTCAGGGATGGTCCTTGCCAGGACCATGAGTTGCAGCAAGACCCTGCAGAGGGAACAGCATGTGCAGAGATCCTGAGGTGGGCATGAACTTAGTGTGTTCCAGGAATAGTCAAAAGGCAACAATGATGGCACAGCCCAGACAGTAAGAGAGGGAGGGGCAGCAGATAAGGTCGGAGTAGATAAAGTGAGGTGTCACACGGAGCCCTCTTTGCTGGCCATGGTTAAGAGTTTGTATTTTATTAGAATGGTGACAGGATGTCATCTTGAAGCAATGACCTTTCTCTTATAGATCAAGAAGCTGAGTCGTAGGAAGGTGAAGTGCATTTTCCCAAGAAGGACTGTCTTATATGGTGGACCGTCTGCCTGGAGCCAAACCTTGCTTTCCTTCTTCCATGCCACATGCCTTTCTCTAGTTAGCTTTGGGAAAATTAGGAGGGGGTGAGGAAGGAAGCTGACCTTTCCTTTCTCTGTGAGGTAGGACAGATGGTCTTCTGAGGCTGAAGGCCAGGGGTGGGTCCACAGTGCTGGCAGACGGTGAGAAGGCTTAGCACAACCACTGAGCAGAACACAACATGCACTTGACCGGGAGTGAACAGGAGGCTTGCAGGGCAGCAGAGAGCTTAGCAGACGGTGGAAACTGTGAATTTATAATGTAGTGGATCAGCACAGCTATTTGATTTCCTCCAGCAGTACTTGGCAGACAGCTGGCCTAGGATGGGAGTGGAGGGGAAGGAAGGATCTGTGAACAAAAAGTGGGGACGTGGACAGCAGAGTCAGGGGCACTAGAAGGCGGTGGTGAGGATACGGTTGAAAGTACATGGCAACCATATATTTTGTTTTTCCTAGGGCTGATCCAATATACTGTTGCTTTTCATTTTCAACAAAGGTGGTTACTTAAAAGATTAATTTATTGAGATTTATGTGTTGTAGATTTGTAGGCTCTTGCATACAGAAACCGTCACTGTTTTGTGTCTTTCCCAACTTGTCTGTTGAAGCCCTAGCTCCTAGTACCTCAGAATGTGATTATGTTGGGAGACAGGGACTTTAAAGAGGTGATTAAGTTAAACTGAGGTTGTTACGGTGAACCCTGCTCCAATCTAAGTGGTAAGAGGGGAAGGTGGACACAAAGCAGAGACACCAGGGATGTGGATTGGTAATATGAGAGGAGGCAGCAAGAGGTGGCCATCTGCAAGCAAAGGAGAGAGGCCTCAGAAGAAACCGACCCTGTCCAACCTTGACCTTGGACTTCTGGCCTCCAGAGCTGTGGGAACATAAATTTCTGTTGTGTAAATAGCCCAGCCTATGGCATGTTGTTTATTTTGTTATGGCAGACTGAGCAGAATGCCGAACTCATGAATCAGAAAGTTGTCTTTTTGGTTAGCTCATTACCTAATGTGGCCTATAAGACCCCACTTGATAAGGCCCATCCTGAGATTTACATCCTCACCTTTCTCCCTTTCCTGATAATTCTCACTCTTAGCATTTCAGCCATGCCAGCCTAAAATGCCTCCTTTTCCCAGAACCTTTGTACACTCTGTTTCCTCTGCTTAGAAGATTTCCCCTCCAGGTAACCCCTTATTCCTCAGATTTCTGCTCAAGTGTACCTTTGTTAGGAAAGCTTTCTGTGACCCTCACACAGCCAGCCACAGCCACCACCTGCTAACTAGATCAGCCTCCTTTGATATGTTGTCTTAGGTGGGCTCCTTGAGAAGCAGCCGCTGAGGCAGAGAATTTTGGGCAGGAAGTTTATTGGGGAGCACCTATGGGATCAATACCTATGGGGGTGGTGAAGGGAGGAGCAATGGGCCGGGGGAGAAGTTGAGCTTGGATTCCAACAAAACAAGGCCAAAGTCTGTTCCTGGAGGAGTATGGAGCTTGGATGGTCCTTCAGTGTTTTCACCTAGAGGCAAACAGGCCTGTAAGGACCAAGCATTGGAGGTGGTGGCCCCAGGGAGGGAGGTGACCTTTGGTTGAGGTGGATTTTAAAGGCTGAGGGCAACTCCTGGGGTGGAAGACTCAAGCAAGAGCTGTCACTATCCTGTACTTCTGGCAGTTGGGGGTCTGGGAGCCTCAGTCCTGAAGGAAGTCTGGGGGGACACCACAGCATCCACTACATCTGTTCATGCTTTCCCTTCATAGCAGTTGGTAGTTGCAAGTTGATATTTGTGCGCTAATTTGAATAATTCTGCCTCCCCCAGTTACTTTAGAACAGAGGGCAGCTCCTTGCCAATGCCAGTGACACTGGGCACAGAGGAAAGGAATGTGACGGATGCAGACATGCCCAGGGGACAGCTGCCCCAGAGCAGGAAAGAGCACGGTGTCAGGGAAATCCAGGAGGGAATGTTGGTGTGGCCAGGAAGACTTGATATTGGTTATTTATTATTCTAGAGAATAAAAGGAACGGAGTGGGAAGGGAATGTTAGTTCATTTGCCATCTGCTACGTGCCAGGCACTTTGCTATTTAATTCTTGTAACAACTCTGGGACTCAGGATTGTTGAGGCTTGAAAGGGTTGATGAGAGGTCGGGTGTCTCTAAGAGAAGGCTGGGTGGTTGGTTGCTCCGAGGCCTCTGAGCCTGGCATCAATTCTGTGAATTTGTTTCAGAACAAATACGGCCAGCTTCGGGCTCCTTGGGCTCCTCTTACCACTGCTCCAGGCTACGCATGCTCTCTCTGTTTGCACCGTCGTGCCAACTGCTTTAGTTAATTAGGTTTCTGCTTCCTCAATTACCATCACCCTCCACTTGTCTCCCTGTGCCCGTGCTATGATTGGCTTTTGGGGTCTTCCCAAATTCTTCAGTCACATTTTCAGGCCGTCTCTTGATTCATGCCAACAGCAGGCATAGCTGGCGACCTTCTGCATGGATTTCGCTAACCTAACACAGAAGGCGTCCTCATTTTCAGGTTTCTGACTCCCTCCCATGGGCTGTTGACAGGGATCATTACTGCTTTGCTAAAGCTCAGAGAGGTTAAGTCGCTGACCCATGGCATCAGTCAGGGGAGCCAAGATTTGATGCCAGGCCCTCTGGCTCCCCAGGCAGGGAATGGAGGGGTGGATGAAGGGCAGTGGGCCCACAGGTCAGAGTCGCACAATCTCAGGTTCCATGGGGAGTTCAGGGAGAGGATGTTTCATGGGCTTGTTCATTGGGTGTCCCAGGATTTAGTGGGAACAATTGCAGCGAGTTCAGCCGATAGCCACCTGATACTTTGAGTCATTCATACATGTTCTGCTGGAGATGAGCCTCTGACCCCAGTGGTGATGTGACTAGTATTACTACCTGGGCTTGGGTAGGTTGAGCCTGGGGGAGGGGAGTTAGAGAGGCTGAATTTACCAGTCACTAATCTTTGCACTCTGCTTTGGGGTTGCCATAGTCCACAGGATGGAGTATCTTCTCCCTATCGTGGGGGTGGGGTACCAGTTTGTCATTTCTCTTCTTGGAGGGGAAGCCTTTTCCTAATTTGTACAAGGATCCCCATGTACTAGGAGCTCTCTGGCTGGGACGCTTCCTTGCTCCTTGGTATATGCCAGCTCACTTTCTGAGGTGTGATCTCACCTTCGGGTACCTGACTATGTCCCTGCAGGGGTCCACAGAAGCTACCTGGGCATCTCTGTTGACCAGGGGTGAGCAGCAGTCGAGCCCAGAAGTCAGGTGAGAGGGTTGCACCCGGCAGTGTGTGAGCTCTGCAGGCCCTGCTTGTACCTCTGTCTTTCTGGAAAGCCCTGTAGGCAGCCTGCACAAGGTCAAACACTTCTGCGCAGTGAGTCCCTGCAGCGGGATTTGTTCTGGGAAGGGAATTACATTTCAATTTGATTTAATTCAATGAGAATGACACCACATTGATCAGCTGGTAAAATGCCATTTGATGGGCAGATCTGCTTTTTCAAGTTAATAGGAACCACCAGAAAAATTAGTCTTGCTTTTTCAGACAGAGCTGCAAGTTTTACCCATTTTCTTTGCCTTTTAGAAAGGGCTCAAATTCCCTGAAGGTGGAGAGCATTATTCTGATAGCTCTGTTGACCGGGGCAAAGCGATTAACTACCAGCCTCCCAGGGAACACAATGCAAATTCTGTATATCTATATATCTATATCTATCTATCTGTATATATTATAAATTAAATAAACATATATTTAATTTTTAATTTTTAAAATTAAAATAAAAAAATTTTTTTTCAATTAGCCACCTATATCAGACTTTTGTGTGATCTTGAAAGATTTCTCAGATTCTTTGGACCTCAGTTCGGCCATCTGTAAACTGGGTATGCAGCCTCCCTTGGTTCAGCTCTGGGTGACTTTCTTTGGGATAACAATATGAGTAATAATAACCACAGCCCCACAGTGACCACTGTCACTGTCCCAGCAATCACAATCAGTAACCTTACTTATGAGCAGTTACTCTGTCCTAGGTACTCTTAAAAAGTTCATATGCATTTTATCACATAATCCTTGTCTTAATTTGTGGGGGAAGATGCAGCTTTACTCTATCTTCAAGGTTCTTTCCGGTTGGTCTAGTATTCAGGCAGACATGAGACAGATTAATTAAAGAAAATAACCAAATTTAATTACATACATATGTATGGGAACCTTAAATATACAAGAGATTCAAAGACAGAAAGTTAAAATAAGGTATGTATGGCCTACTGAGCTAAGGATGAGGTAAAGTGCCTTAGAGTCTTCAAAGGGTCATTGCAGAATGATAATGCAGATGTTCAGTAATTAGGAGTTTGCCTTGACCTCTAGATAGGTTGAAAATGATGATCTCTGATTACCTCTATTAGGGGCAAGGCCCCTAATTAAAATTCTTCTAGGTAGTAAGGGAATCGGGGAAGGGGTAGAAATTTCTCTTGAGTCCACAGGGTCCTGGTTGCCTTTAACTCAAAATAGTTCACACACCACAGAGCCACATCTTGGGTCAACACGTTCTGAACCCCTACAAATGCTACCACCTATGCATGGTCATTCTTCTCTTGTGCTTATTTTGAAAATGTGGATCTGTTGCAATGCCCTAGATGTGTTAGGGAATAACTTGTGCTAAACAGTAACTTTCTATTTGCTTATGTGTAATTTCCTGTTGGAGAAACACTAGATGGACTCACTCCTGTACCCAGTTGAACCAAGCCGTGTAGGAATGAGCAAAACACACCTGCTGCACCAGCCTCAAATGTCTACCAGCCTCTTCAGTTCACTGTGTGTTACACTCGTGAGGCACACATCATGTCTGATGGCCTTCCCACCGCTACTTCACAATAACTCACAAGCTATAATCCTTGTGCTGCCCACTTCCACAAGGTGGTGGAATGTGTAGGGGTTCACAATGTGTCAGCCCAAGATGTGCCTCTGTGGTGTGTGAATTATTTTGAGTTAAAGGCAACCGAGAGAAACTTCTGCCCCTCTGTTCCCCTTAATACCTAGAAGTTAGTCTCATACAAGTGGCTTGTTTCACTTAACGTAATGTGTTCAAGTTTTAGCCATGTTGTAGTATGTGTTAGAATTTCCATCTTTTAAATTTTAATAGCTTAGTTTTATTGTATTTTTTCCATTACAATCTTACACTATCTTCCACCTCCACCCACCACCCTCCCCTACTTCTTTAAAGCTGATTGATATTCCATAGTAGGTACAGACCACACTTTGTTGTCCGGCACCGCAACCAATTCTCTGATTCTCCAGACATCAGCTGGATATCCAACAAGTCAGTTCATTGCTGACATTAACTACCCAGAGTTCGCTCAGGTCTACTCTTTAAGGACTCGGTTCCATCAGCCAGCCCCCATTTCAGATGCCAGTCACCAGTCCCTGGCTTCTCATACATCTGACTGACCTGCTGTAAATGGGAGGTTCCCATGACCCTCTCCTAAGTTTTGCTAGAATGACTCACAGAACTCCGGAAGGCACTTGACTCACATTTACTGATTTATTGTAATAGATACAGCTCTGAAAGAGATACATGGAAGAAATGCATAGGACAAGGTATGGGGGATCGGGGTGGGGGGAGTACTGAAGCTTCCATGTCCTCTCCAGGCACAACACCCTCCCAGCACCTCCAGTGTGTTCACCAGCCCCTGAAGCTCATCAAATCTTGTTCATGAATTTTTATAGAGCTTAACCTCCCGCTCCCCTCTCCTCTCTGGAGGTCGGGAGTGGGGCTGAAAATTCTAACCCTCTAATCACTTGGTCCTTCTGGTGACCAGGTCCATCATGATGGCAATCTAGGGGCTCCATTCCAAATCACCTCATGAGCATAAACTGAGATGTGATTGAAGGGGTATTATTAGAAATAACAAAAGACTCTCCTATAACATGGGAAATTCTAAGGGTTTGGGGAGCTCTGTGCTAGAAACCAGGACTAAGGGCATTTTTCTATTATACTAACACAACAGTGGTGGGGCATTTTAGGCATGCAGTTGTGTTACAGTAGAACTGGCTATCCTTCTATTTCTCCATTTTGCACATGAGGAAACTGAGGCACAGATTGTTTAGGTGACTTTCCCAACAGGTGTCCCAGCCGATAACTGGGAGATCCAGGATTCAAACCAAGACTTGCTGATTCCACAACTCTGTGCCTCCAACACTGTTACCCTGCTTCCTTTTTATCATGTACTGTCACCAATCCAGATGACAATGACTGTAAGTCATTTGGTTATTAATTTCCTGTTGTTAACAGAAGCTGTAGTGTCTGAGATCTCTGTTGCACCATCTGGAATTTTTAATAAAAACTTGAGGAATTTCCACGGGATTCTGTACATTGCATATGTGTAATAGCAAGGTGAAAAATTGTTATTTAAAAGCAGAAATGCCTACAGCCACTTTTACACTCCAGGTGGGGGTGAGAAGGGTGTCGGGCAGAAAGAAGGCTGTTCTTTTATTTTTGAAAATACTATGAATTGGCTGTTTTTATTATTCAAGGGAAGGCTTACCCCCTACTCCAACCTCGCATGGTTAGGAAGGAAGGAGCTCAGTCTAGAACTAAACTGCTTTACAAACAAACTAGGGGAATTGGACTGCTATTCATCATCAGCTCATTACGAAGGGAGTTTTCAGGTCATGCAAGACTCAAGTAAAAGAGGAAGAATGTTCATGGGGGAGAAATGGAACAAACAAGGCAGCCAGCTTCAGCCCCAGAAGAATGATGACTGATGGCGAACTCCGTGTTGGGCTGGTTGAGGGTCCTGAGCTGACTAAGCAACTTGAAGCGTCTTCCAGGTGGGAGCTGTTTTGTAACCTCCCTCACCCTCAGTGAAGTCAGCTACTTGCAGCAGACTCAAGGCTGGTATGTAGGGCGTGAAGGTAGAGGAACTGAGCCCCCGAGAATGGTAGGTCACAGAACAGGATGGTGGTGGCAGTGGCGGTGGGAGGGCCTTGAGAGCAACAAGTGGCCTGGAGGTTGGAAGCACCCCTGAACATGGTAGGAAATATTGGGGAGAAGCCTATTCTTCCCCCAGATAGCTGGCATGGAGGCTGAGGTTATTTTTGTGGGTAATAGAGGAAAGGATGATCCAGAAGACACTAGGTATTACCTTCTGGGGACTGGCCTTTGAATTCCGTCCTGTCTGGGCTGTGTATTCCACTTGTGTACCTTTAAGGGTGTGTGTCTTACAATGATGCAGTTGTCAGGACCACTGTGGTTATATTTTGCATAACTCCAGGGTGCCCTTTGCCTAGGTTGAAGCTCTTCTCCAAGCTCTCTTAGATTTGGAAAGTTAGTAGGAGCACTTTACCAAAGATGGCAATAAAGAGGTATGAGGAAGGGACCCCTTTTTCTTTCTAATGTGCCCTTTTTAAATTCTCAACATAAAACTATAAGGTTATCTTTGTCCAATTTTTACAGAGGAGGAAGGAGAGGGTCACAGTGCCAGGATGTGGCAGGGTAGGGGGATGTGAACCGGGATTCACCGGTCTCTCAAATTTGGGCTTGGCTCAGTAATTAGTAATTTGCCTTGTCATATATGCAGGTCAACAAAGGTTATCTGTGATCATCTCTTATTATGTGTGGGCATAATTCAAGCTCTTGTAGGTAGTTAAGGAAGGGGTGGGAGTTACCTTTAGCTCAAAATAATGCATGTACCACAGAGGCACATTTTGGGGTGATTTGTTCTGAACTCCCACCTCATCCTCCCACCCTGAGTTCCAGATATCTGTCCCGTCATCTTGGCCAGCTCCCCACCCTGTCTAGGCCTGGCTTGGTCCGGTCTGGGGGCCCCTCCTCCTTCCCTGTGGGAGTATCCGCACCTTCCTGCAGCTCAGGCTACACATCAATGCTGTGGAGACGTGAGGTGGGGAGTAAGCGGGGCCTGGGCGCTGCCTGGCCTGCTCCCTCCCTCTGACAGCTGCAGCGGTGCTGGGCGGTGGGGTGTGTGCTCACTCAGGGGCTTCAACCAGCAGCTCACAGGCTCCTTCCCTCCCCTCCCCGGGCCTTGCACAGACAACCTTCACCTGGGAAACAAACAGGTTGGAATCCTAAGCAGAGAGAAAAACATCTTAATATATCAAGTGTCTTTCGGGAGTGGCTTAGAGGGCCTGAGAGACAGACTATCATATGTAGTCCCTGGGTACCCAGACCAATACGCCTCTGCTCCTGATGCCTGTCTCTTGCCTCCACAGTGGGAGGGGGAATGGAACTGTGTGATGTGTGGGCATGTGTGTCTGCACGAGTGGGGAGAGGTGCCTTCAAGGGGGGACATGTAGGGAACAGGTGTAGAGGTCCTGCCTGTAGGGCTCTGTGGGGTCGGCAGACAGGGCACTGGGGTGGGAGGGGCTCTCACAACACCACGAGGTGGGGACTGATGTGATATGAAGACATGTCACCATCGGATGTATATTGATGGCAAATCGGTACATGAAAAAAGTGTTTGACATTACTTGTCACCAGGGAGCTGAGAATTAAAGCCACAATGAGGTACTACTGCACCCCCACTAGAATGGCTAACATGAAAAAGTGGATCATATATCAAACGTTGGCAAGGATCTAGAGGAACTGGAAGTCTCAGTGCAACCACTTTGGAAAACAATTTGGCAGATTCTTAAATACTTAAATGTGAACTTACCATGGGAATTGCTATTCCCAGGTTTTACCTGACAGAAAAGAAAACATATATCCACACACAGACCTTGTACATGCATGTTCCCAGCAGCCTTATTTGTAATAGTCCCAAACCGGAAACAACCTAAATGTTGATCAACAGGTGAGCTGATAAACAGCAGTGAACTCATCCAATGGAATAATGCTGAATTTGATAAAAAGGGATGAACTATTGACGTGTGCAGCCACATGGATAGGTCTCAGAACAGTTACAGTGAGTGAACGAAGCCAGAGATAAAACAGTACAAACTGTATGATTCCATTTATATAAAATTCTGCATAATACAAACTAATCTCTAGTGACAGGAGTCAGATCAATGGTTGCCAGGAGAGAGGGGAATGGGGGCTGGGGACCGGGGAATGTTTGCAGGGGGGATTACAAAGGCCACCGAGAAAATGTCCGGGGGTGGGGATGATTGTTGTCTTGATTGCAGTGATGGTTTCCAGTGTATATACTTACGTCCAAGTTTATCAAGTGGTGCACGTTAAATACGTGCAGTTTATATGTCAATTACGTCTCAATAAATCTGTTAGCAATAATAACACTCCCCAAGGCAGCAGTCTGTCTCTAGAGCTGGCACTCTCATTTATCGCTTGTTCTGTTTTGCAGCAAGGCTGGCTGTGTGTCTGTCCTGGGTAAATATAATGGCAGCCTATTTCTGCACTGGCTATTTCACATCATTTAGGCCTCCCATTTGCCATCGGGCAGGTCCTGTTTGATTACGGCCATTTAATGCATGTGATATGTCCTCAAGGTCAGAGGGGTGGGACAGGAGAGGAGGGAGGAGCCCACACTTTACTACTCACTTAACAACAGCCCTCTCAAAACCAGGACAAAGGGAGCAAACCAATGACTTCCAAAGTCTTTGGGCAGGGACCAAAAGCCAGGCAGGCCTGTAGCTGTCACCTTCCCTGAAGAGGTTAAGCCAAACCTCTAAGAGTCCCTCCAGTTCTGGTGTCCCCATGAAAAATCTTTTATTCTTTAAAGGCCCTGCCACTTGTGTGGACTTCTTTGCCTGCATTTTAGAGACAGACCTGGCCTTGCCATTCACCCAGCCTGTGACCTTGAGTTCACCTCACTGGGCCTCTATTCTCTCATCTGTAGAATGGCAACAATTGCACCTAATTTTTATGGTTTTAAAAAGGAATCAATAAGTTAAGTGATATAAAAGGGCTTTTGACACAGATGGTTCCTAAGAAAAGTTCAATTGCCTCAGTATTTCATAGCTTACCGCTTGCCCCAAATGGGATCTGTTTGTTTGAAAAGATTTTATTTATTGATTTTTAGGGAGAGTGGAAGGCATGGAGAAAAAGAAGGAGAGAAACATAGATGTGAGAGAGAAACATTGATTGGTTGTTCCTCATATGCGTACTGACTGGAGACCAAACCCCCAACCCAGGCACGTGCCCTGACAGGGAATTATACTGGCCACCGTTTGCTTTGTGGGGCGACGCCCAACCAACTGAGCTACACTGATCAGGCAAATAGAATTTATTTAAAAAATGATGTGATAAAATATACTACCATAAAATTTGCCATTTTAACCCTCTTTAAATATACTATTCAGTGGTATTGAGTACATTCACAATGTTGTGCAACCATTACTACTATCCATTCCCAGAATGTTTTTATCATCTAAACAGAAACTCTAAACCTTGTACCTAATAAACAGTAACTCCGCACTTCCCCACCATCCCATCCCAGCCCCTCTACTGGGAGTAACTAGTTTTCACTATGCACCAGTCTAGTCAAGGCATCTCAGACAGGTGGAACTGTGCATACCCAAATGGAGACTTCAAGCCCACTTTAACTCCCACTGTTTGCTTCTTTGTTTTGGGGCACAGAACTTCAGAGGCTGCCCTGTAGATCATGGAACCCGTGGTTTCTGGAGTGGAAGACAGGGTGGTGGGGAGTCCTGTGCTGGGACAGGCCCAGGGACTCCCAATAAGTCTGGGCTTGGTGTCCACCCCTGGCCAATGCCTGTGGCTGTTTCCAGTCTTCCTGTCGGCCTGGCTCGGAGATTTCCAAAACATGTTTAGCAGATGTCTCTGGAGTTCTGCAAGTGATTGATTTGGATTTCATTGAATGATTTTAAAAAATGTATTTCAAATTAACAAGCTAATTGTGCAGACTGTGCACTCTTAGAATGGAAGGGGATCCTAACATCTCTGTGTAATTAAAGAGAATCCTAAGATTGCAAAAGTGGTTGGGAAACGTCTACCATTTGCAATAACTTCTCTGTGTGATTAGAGGCTTCCTACAAAGCCTGGAAATTAATTGGCCATTGAGGTGGAATGCCTGTGGCATATTGTATTTTCCAAAGATGACTAGAATAACATCTCCCATCCCGCACGTTCTTCTTATAATGTGACAGTTATGGGTTGAATTGTGCCCCTCTCATTTATATGTTCAAGTCCTAACCCCCAGTACCTCAGAATGTGACCTTATTTGGAAATAGGGTCACTGCAGATGTATTAGGTTGGCCAAAAAGTCTGTTTAGTTTTACCAAAAATACAGTTTTCACTTTCACCAATGACTTTATTGATTTGGATATTCTGAGCATGTCAGCTACCTCCCACTATTGGCTACTAGTGGGTAGAGGCCAGGGGTGCTGCTAAACATCTTCCAGTGCATAAGGCAGCCCCACAGCAAGAATGACTTGGCCAACATGTCAATAGCACTAAGACACATCACAAACCACTTTTGACACATTCGATCAGTCACAGCACCTTCTCCATACACTGCATAAATCTTTTTTTGTGTGTTTTGGTTGCATTTTTACCTCTCTTGATATAATAAAAAGTAATATGCCGAAAATGTGTATTTTCTTCCACCTTCAATATTAAAATGGCTACATAAAAATTCACCAATTTTGATTTTTTTTAAAAAAATGCATGCTGATATGACAGCTGTTACAATACAACCTAACAAAATTGTTTTGAATGAAGGCAACTAAGCACTATGAGAGCCATCATACATAAAAAACCAAATGAACTTTGTAGCCAACCCAATAATTACCTAAATTGAGGTCATACTGGAGGAGGGTGGGCCCATAATCCAATATGGCACGTGTCCTTATAAAGAGGAAAATTTGGACAGACAGGGAAAATATCATGAAAGGATGAAGGCAGAGATCCAGATAACGCTTCTATGAGCCTAAGATCAGCAAACATTGTCACCAGCCCACCAGAAGCCAGGAGACAGGCCTGGAGCAGATCCTCTCCCACAGGCCTGAGAAGGCACCACCACTGCAGACACTTTGATCTTGGACATCTGGCCTCTAGAACTGTGAGACAATACAATTCTGTTGTTTGAGCCACCCACTGTGTGGCATTTTGTTAAGGCAGCCCTGCTAACAAATGCAGTGACCTGTACACCACTCTCATTTAGAGATGAGGTCTATGGCCCTCTCCCTGAAATTGGGTGACTATTTTTTCTTTTTTAAAGATTTTATTTATTATTTTTAGAGAGAGGGGGAAGGGAGAGAGGCAGAGAGAGAGAGAAACATCAATGTGTGGTTTCCTTTCCCCTGCCTCTGGGTGACTTTTTTGACTGCTTGGACAAATGAAGGGCAACGCAAGTGACACCCTGTGACTTTTGAAGCTAGGCCATACAAAGTAGTAAAGCTTCAGACTGGCTTATTGGGAGACTTGCATTTGCCAGGCAAGCAGTGTGACTGCCCAGTCTCCTATGGTTTTGGGGTGTGGGGGAGGCCATTGGAATCTATACGTGGGGTTGGGGTGGGATGTAGGAGCAGGGAAACAGCCTGGGACTGATGGTAACAAGGGGAACCCCGAAAGGCAAGAATGGGCTTTTGCTCTTTGAAAGCCTGTTGAATTCACTTACAAATGAGATGCAACACCATCTCCAGATGACAGTTCCAGAAAGGCATCTGCAGTGAGGTGACATTCTCTTTTCCCTCCAGGACACCAGGTAATTGTAGACAATCCAAACTGAAGAAGGGTCAGGGGATGGGAGGCCTCTAAATATTGTACTTGGAGAAGCATCCTCAGGCTGAGTCCCCAAACAATGAGGGTAACATGTTTCCCCTGTCACAGCACCTTCATTGGACAGTCGTCACTTACCCTCCGAATGGCTTTTCTTATGTCCCTGATCTGTGCCAACCACTTCACCTGCATTATCTCTTTCAGTCTTTCCAGCGCTCTGCCATCACCTTTTATTGTCTTTCTACTCTATCATTCTCATCTCAGTAAGGGTCCCTTAAGCAAATTAAGCCTATGAGCAAAGCTCATTAGCACCTTGAACCTTTCAGGCAAAAGACCAGGTTTGAACTACTGTGGAGGAAGGCCTGCCCCTGTAAGGAAGCAGCCACTGCCATCTGAGTTATAGGCTGGTTGTAAAATGTTGAAATCAGCTAACCTCTGGAATGGAGATTTCTTTCAATGTAGATTAGGCCTTGATTCAGCGGGGTGGCAGGAGGCTGGTACCTGTGGTTCCCTTGGCAACCGCCTTCTGATTGGAAGGAGCCGGAGTGCATAAGGGAGTCTCTGGGAAGTCCTGTGTGACTCACCCTTAAGTGTGCAGGAAAGAGTTAAAAACTAGCCACCCAGTGAAGATCTGGAGCCAGAGGGTTTTCTTTCTTTTTTTGTATCAACCTGCTAAGATTTTGGGAGGGGCTACGGATACCAGGGAAATAGCATGGGTTGGCTGGCTTCTGAGAAGCCCCTTGGTTAGGAAGTTGTTCCCTTTTCACTAAAAGCTTAGGTGTCTTCCAAGTCCTCTCCTTTCGCAGCATAATGAGCAAAGATGTTAGACAAAGTATCCCCAAGAGCTGCCAGGCAGCTGCATGGATTTAAGCAGAGAATTCTGAGCGGAGGCATAGCTCCAGCGTTCACATGAACACCTTTCTCAAGAGCGGGAACACTAAAAGGAGATACAAGGAAGTCCAACCTTTGATCTTAACGATGGTAGAGAGCCTGAGAATTTGCATCAGCCCGGATTCAGACCATCCAGTTTGAGGAACGGGGACAAAAAGCAAACAACGGCTTTCAAAATGCTTTGTTCTGGGCTCCCTTCTTCTTTTTTTTAGAAAGTGTATTTTATTGATTATGCTATTACAGTTGCCCAAATTTTCCCCCCTCTGACCCCTCTTCTTGGTACCCCTTTTCCCTCCAGCAATCCCATCCTTGGCTCATGTCCATGAGTTGTGTGTGTAAGTTCTTTGGCTTTATCCTTTCATATACTATTCTTAACATCCCCTGTCTGTTTTGTTCCTCTCAATTATGCTTCTTGGTCCCTGCACCATCTCCCCCATATTCCCTCTTCTTCCTCCCAGCTGGTAACCCTCCAAATGATCTCTATACCCATGATTCTGTTCCTGTTCTGGTGGTTTACTTCGTTTTTGTTTTTGTTTTTAGATCCAGCTGTTGATAGTTGTGAGTTTGTTGTAATTTTAGTGTTCATCGTTTTGATCTTTTTCTTTTTTCTTTTTTAAATAAGTCCCTTTAACATTTTATGCTATAATGGCTTGGTGATGATGAACTCCTTTAGCTTTACCTTGTAAAGGGAAGCACTTTACCTGCCCTTCCATTCTAAATGATAGCTTTGCTGGGTAGAGTAATTGAGGTTATAGATCTTTGCTTTTCATCACCTTGAATACTTCTTGTCAGTTCCTTCTTGCCTGCAAAGTGTCTTTTGAGAAATCAGCTAATAGTCTTATGGGAACTTTTTTGTGGGTAACTCTCTGCTTTTCTCTTGCTGCTTTTAAGATGCTTTATCTTTTTTTAAAAATTAAAAAAAAAAAGATTTTGTTCATTATTTTCAGAGGGAAGGGCAGGGGGGAGAGGAAGAAAGGGAGAGAAGCATCAATGTATGGTTGTCTTTCACCTGCCTCCAGCTAAGAAACTGGCTGGAGACCTGGCTTGCAACCTGGTCATGTGCCCTGTCTGAGGAATTGAACCAGTGACCTTTGGGTTCGCAGGCTGGCACCAATCCACTGAATCACACCAGCCACGGCAAGATGCTTTATCTATAACCTTTGACATTTTAATTATGCTGTGTCTTGGTATGGTCCTCTTTGGGTCTATCTTGTTTGGGACTCTGTGCTTCCTGGGCTTGTATGTCTATTTCCTTGGCCAAATTAAGAAAGTTTTCTTTCATTATTTCTTCAAATAAGTTTTCAGTTTTTTGCTCTTCCTCTTCTCCTTCTGGCACCCCTACAATTCAGATATTGTTGTGTTTAAAGTTATTCCAGAGGTTCCTAAACCTCTCCTTGTTTTTGCATTATGTTTTTTTCTTTCCGTTCTGGTTGAATGTTGATTTCCTCCTTTTATTCCAAATCATTGATTTGAATCCATGTTTCCTTCACTTCACTGTTGGTTCCCTGTTTATTTTATATAGATTAAGTTCACTTTTTATAACCTTTGCTTCTCCTTTATTTGTAGCCATACTCAATCATTTCTCTGATTATTCGGATCACTAGTGTTTTGAACTCTACACCTGATAAGTTTGCTATCTCTGTTTCATTTAGTTAATTTTCTGCTGTTTTGTTCTGTTCTTTCATTTGGGTCATATTTCTACACTTCCTCAATTTGTCAGCCTCCCTGTGTTTCTTTCTGTGTATTAGGTAGAGCTGCTTTTACTCCCTGTCTTAGTGGTGTGGCCTATGTAGCAAGGTCACCTGTAAGTTGTGTGGAGGATGGAGCCTTAGGTAATTGCCAGGGTAGGGCCATGCATTTCACTGCTTTGTGGCTCTGTTGGTGGTGAGGGGTTCAGAGCAGGGACAATGCCGCTGTTTGTCTTCTGGCAATTTGCCTGGCCCTTGCCCATTTTCAGTTACTTCACCCACTTCGAGTATGCAATTGGTGCCCTTCCAGTTGCTTCCACTAGGTTTGGGTACATTCTAAGACCACATGGGCCCTTTAAGCCCCGAAACTCCTGCAGATAAAACCAATACCAGAATATAAGTAAAGATACAATAACCATAAACTTCAGTAAGAACTTTAAAACAAGAAAACAAGTGCTGATTCTAGGAAACACTAATTATACAGCAGACCCTCACATCCTAGAAAGTGTGCATGACATCCAAACTCAGCTGCACCATAAATTGGGTATAAAATTGGTTGTGCTAGGAGGCAGAAGGGTGCAGAGGAAAGTCAAATCCTTCCATGGCCAGTCCTGGCTGTGTGTCTTTGGGCAAATAAACCTCTCTAAACCTCAGTTTCCTCAGAGGTCAAGCGAAAATAATGATAATAAAAGTGTCCAGGACATGGTGGTATCATGAGAATTCAATGAGATGACTTACGTACAGGTCCAAGTAGAGTCCTTTGCTATGTTCCTTTCTTTCAGAGTTCTCCAGATTAGAAGCTGAGTCAGAGGCCATCTTTCTCTGTGGGACACGCAAACCCTTCCTACATTCTCTAAGATGCTCAGACTCTTTCTATGGGCTTAGGGATACTTAAAATCTTTCTGGGTGCTTAGACGGAGGATTCACTGAGTGTGGTTTTTGGCCCACACAGGGCCTCCTGATAGGCTGCAGACTGATCTAAAAAGCTAAGTTCTAGCCCCGGTTGGTGGCTCAGTGGATTGGTGCAGGCCTGCAAACCCAAGGGTTGCTGGTTTGATTCCCAGTCAGGGCACTTACCCAGGTTCCAAGCCAGGTCTCCAGTCAGGTCCCCAGCTAGAGGCAGGTGAAAGGCAGCCATACATTGATGTTCCGCTCCCTTGTTTCCTCCCTCCCTGCCCTTCTCTCTAAAAATAATGAATAAAAGCTTAAAAAAAAAAAAAAAAAAAAAAAAAAAAAAAAAAAAAAAAAAAAAAAAAAAAAAAAAAAAAAAAAAAAAAAAAAGGAAAGAAAAAGAAAAAGAAAGAAAAATCTAAGTTCTTGGTTTTATTTGTTTTGCTTCTCTTTTTTAAAGAGACAAATGCTCTGAAAAAGACCACAGACTTTTGTTTTTGTATAACACTGAGGGTTACTTACTGAGTTATTAAAAGTTACCAAAAATCATCATTAAAAATACTATCAATTGATTGATTATAAAACAAACACCCTCTTCCCCAAAACAAAACAAAACAAAACAATTATGTGATGGAGCCTGTTAACTTTCTTGATCCTTTTACTTGAAAAATGGGGAAAAAAGCAACTCTACTGAGCTATAACTTAGGTGCCATAGAATTTACTCACTTAAAGTGTGCGATTCAATGGTTTTTAGTATATTCACAACATATCAGAAATCTTTATTTTATTTCTCTCTAATTTTTTAATGTCATAGAACTTCCCAATCCCTGCTTCCTCTCTGGAAATGGGTCACAGGTCCCGAGGGAAGCCCAGGGTCTTTGAGTTTGTGTTAAAACGACTAGGCCTTTTGAGACCCTTTGCCGTGGAGCTGTTTTGAAAAGTAGCCTGCATTCCCCACCTCAGCCACTAAGTGTCAGGCTGAAGGATTGGCAGTCTTGTCACTTGGGGACCTCTGCTGCATGAGAGGTCTGGCACGAATGCTCTACGGGTAGTGGTGAGGAATAGAAAATTAGAAATAGAAATGAGGTCTCCTGGAAGGATTAGAGCTGTGATATTTCCTATGTTTAGTTGACCTGAGTTTGGCAAATTGCTTCACATTTGCTTAGGTGTTTGGCAAAAAACAATTGCAATCCTTTTTAAAAACCTCCTTTCTTCCAACCTTTATTCCTTTATTTCAACATTTAAAAAATTAAAACAATACATTTTAAAATTACAGCTGACATTCAATATTATATTTAGCTTCAGATGAACAGCATAGTGACTAGACATTTATATAACTAACAAAGTGATCCCCCAATAAGTCTAGTATTTACCTGGCACCATACATAGTTATTACAGTATTACTGACTATATTCCCTGTGCTGTACTTTATATCCTCACATTTCAACATGTTTTGAAGGCTACTCTGTGTCAGGAACCGAGCTGGAACTGGAGTATACAGAGATGAATAAAGCACAGCAGATTCTTTTCTTTGAGGTGCTCATACTATAGGGAGGAGGGGCATTACAAATAGTTCAGCATCTCACAAATGACAAATACCATGAAAGTGGTGAGCACACAGTGTGGTGAGGGTTACAGAGGGCTTGCATATAAAAATAACAACAAAAATAGCAATAACCACATCCCTGACCTCTGAGGGGGGATTTGCATAATACAAATGCATTCATAGACAGGTTTTATTTATCATTTAAATCATATTTATTGAGCACTAGGATAGACAATGAGGGTACAACAGTGAAAAATTCATGTGGATGCTATAATTTATACTTAGCATGTTCCAGACACTGTGCTTGGCTTTTTACATTCATTATCACATTCAGTCCCTTAATAAATCCTACAAGGAAGGATCTATTAGGCTCATTTTCCAGATGAAAAACATGAGGCACAGAAAGACTTAATAATTTCCTGAAGATCTGAAAAATATGAATAAAAAGTAAGTGCAACTAGTAGGGTAAGATTCAGACTCATGCAGTGTGACTCATGTCAGAATTTGAACTAGGCCTGACCCACTCAAGAACCCACACATCTAGTCTATATACTCTGTCTCCGATGTTCCCCTTGGATAGCTATTAACCTAGTGAACACCATGTGACAACATTTTATCCTTATCCTAACCATGTGAGGTGGGAAGAAACAACTGCTCATTCTGCCATTTATAAGTAGGAACACTGAAGATCAGGTAGAGAAAGAATATTTTTCAAACAAGTGGTGTTAGGACAATGGATCATCCATATGCACAACCCCCCCCCCGCCCCCAAACTTTGATTCATAACTCTCACCATATAAAACATTTACTCAAGATTGATCATTGAAGTAAATGTAAAATCTCAAACTGTAGACTTGCTAGAAGGAAGGAGCAGAAACTTTTTGTGACCACAGATTAGGCAAAGATATCTAAATAAGATGCCAGAAGCACATCAATAAAAAACAAATTAATAAGTTAGACTTCATCAAAATTAAAAACTTTGGCTCTTGAAAAAACATTGTTAAGTAATAAAAACACAAGTCACAAACTAGAAGAAAACATTTTCACAGTATGTATCTGATAAAGGACTAGTGTCCAGAATATATAAAGAATTCTCAAAACTCAACAATAAGAAAACAAATAGCCCAATTAAAAATAAGCAAAGGATTTAAACAGACACTTCACCAAAGAAGATATATAGATAGCAAATAAATATACGAAAGGTGTGCAACATCATTAATCATTAGAAAAATGTAAAGTAAAACCACAATGAGGTATCACTCCACATCTACTAGGATGGCTAAAATTAAAAGGGCCCACCATACCAAGTAGGGCAAGGATGTGAACGAACTGGAACTCTCAGATACTTCTAGTGGCAATGCAAAAAAGGGTAAAATGCTTTGTCCGTGTTTTTTTTAAGAAGATTTTATTTACTATTTTTTAGAGAGAGGGGAAGGGAGAGAGGCAGAGAGGGAGAGAAACATCAATGTATGGTTGCCTTTCACCTGCCTCCAGCTATGGACCTGGCTGGAGGCCTGGCTTGCAACCTGGTTATATGCCCTGGCTGGCCAGACTGTACATTTTAAATGTTGGCAATTCATTGTATGTCAATTAAACCTCAATAAAACTGCTAAAGAAGTCAACAGCCAAAAAGAAAAAAGCCCACCCAAATAATTTAACTGAAAAATAAAACCCCTAACATTTTAATAGACATTTCATTATAGAATCTATATAGATGGCATATAAACACAAGAAAAGATCCTCAACATAGTTAGACATTAGAGAAATGCAAGTTAAAACCAAAATACTACACACCTATTAGAATGACTAACAAAACAAAGCAAAACAAAATCTAAAAATACCAAATGCTGATGAGTATGTGGAGCAATTGGAGTTCTGAAACATTACCTGTGGGAGTGAAAATGGTATAGCCACTCTGGGAAACAGTTGGCAGTTTATTATAAAATTAAACATGCTCTTGCCATATGATCCAACTATCCCATTCCTGGGTATTTAGAGAAGCGAAAATTTATGTTCACACAAATATCTGCATACAAATAACAGTTCTATTCATAATCACCAACAGAATGGAAACATTCTCCCAATCCTTTAATGTGTGAATGGACAAAAAGACTATAATAATCCTAACAATAGAATACTACACAGCAATACAAATGAATGAACTATTGATTTATGCAGTAGTATGGATGAATCTCAAAGGCGTTATGCTGGGTGAAAGAAGCGATTTCCAAAAAGTTATGTACTGTGTGATTCTGTTTACATGACATTCTGGAAAGACTCTATGGAGAGAGAGTGGATCATTGGTTTGACTACAAAGTGGCAGCATGAGGGTGTTTTCTGGGGGAATGAGACTGTTTTGTGTCCCAGCTGTGGTGGAAGCTGCAAGAATCTACACATGTTGACATTTATAGAACTGTACACCAAAAAGAAAGTCAATTTTACTGTATTTAAATTAAAACATATTGATGGGATGCAGCAAGAAGTTTTTAGCATTAAGTACTTTTATTGGGAAAGAAGAAAGACTAAAGATTTATAAACTAGAATGAGATTTCTCGATTTAATCAACACTGGCATTTTGGGCTGGAAACTCTTTGTTGTGGGAGGTTGGTTGTTCTGTGTATTATAGGGTGTTTAACAGCACCCATGGGTGCTACCCACTAGATGCCAATACCATTCAGTTGTGAAAAATCTGAAAATGTCTCCAGATATTGCTAAAAGCCCCCTCTGAGACAAAACAGCCCCTGGTTCAGACTCCCTGAAGTAATATCCAAGTTAAGGATTTAAAAACAAATAGCATAAAAATTATCCAAAGAAGTAGGAGGTAGGAAATATTTAAAACAAGAATAAACATTTACAAAATAGAAATAAAATTTATAGTAGAAAGGCCTCACTCAGCTAAAAGTTGTTTTATTGAGAAAACTAATAAAATTGAATAATCTCTGGTGAATTGATCCAAGAAAAAAGAAGACAGATAAAGCAATGTAAGAAATGTAAAAGGCAACATGTTTATAGATGCTGCAGATAATTAAAAGATAAGAAGTTATAATGAACAGATTATATTAATACTTGGAAAAGTTAGATGAAATGAAAACATTTCTAGAGAAAGAAAAACTACAAAACTGAACCAAGAAGAAATATGAAAATCGAACAGTAGTGTACTTACTAAATAAATTAAATTGTTAGTTTAAAAATATACCCTAAAGAAAGCACCAGAACCTCTCAAGTGATTTTACTGGTGAATTTTACCAGATATTCAAAAATAGGTATTTTCAATCTTACATACAATATTCCATAATGTAGGAAAAAAAAGAAACACGCAATCTGTTTTATAAGGCCAGCATAATGTTGATACTAAACCTTGACAAAGACAGTATAAAAAATTAAAATTACAACGATAAAATTAAATTTAAAAAATTATAGATTAATTTCACTCAAGAACATAGAGGAATTAAAATCAAATATTGGTAAACAAATCTGGCAATGTAGAGAAGTAATGATATGTCATGACCTAGTTTACTCAAGGCATGTAAGATTGGTTAAATCAAACACTAAAAACTAATTTGAAGCCCTGGCTGGTAGCACAGTGGATAAGGCGCCGGCCTGCGAACCCAAAGGTTGCAGGTTCGATTCCCCAGCCAGGGCACATAACCAGGTTGCAAACCAAGTCTCCAGTCAGGTCTGTGGCTGGAGGCAGGTAAAACTCAACCATACATTGATGTCTCTCTCCCTCTCTGCCTCTTTCCCTTCCCCTCTTTCTGAAGAATAATGGAATAAAATCTTTAAACAACAATAACAAAAAAACCTAATATAATTCTCTGCACAACAAAAGAAAAAAGTAATATAATAATTTTAGTACGTGTGAAATTTAATCGAGTTCAACACCCACCTATGGTTTTTGAAAAAATTTTGCCAACCAGAAGTAGATGAAATGCTCTACCAAAAGCCTACAGCAACTATCAGATTTACAAGTAAAATATTGAAAGCATTGGCTTTAATCCAAGCACCAAGACAAGGATGCCTGCTACTGCCACAGCTCTTCAACAGCACACCAAAGGCCCTAGCCAATAAAACATGGCAAATAAAGAGAATAAAAGAAATAAGATCTGGGAAGAAAAATCATACTGTTGTTATTTCGAGATGTCATGATTATAAATATAGAAACCTCCAAAGAATATGCAGATTCATAGTTAGAATTCACAAAAGAGTTTATTAAGGTCACTGGATGTAAAACTAATACATAAACTTAATTGCATTTTCTACACCAACAACGAACAATAAAAACTGTACTTAAAAATAGATACCAGGATTTGTCTTGAATTTCTGGTCAAGATGGCAGTGTAGGTAAATAAGGTACTTGCACCTTCCCATAACCACATTGGAATTACGACTGAACTATAGAACAACCATCATTCAGAACCACCTGAAATCTTCCTGACTGAAGTCTTACAACTAAGGATATAAAGAAGAAGGCACATTGAGTCTGGTAGGAGGGGTGGAGGCATGGAACGGGGTGGAGACATGGAATGGGCTGGTCCTACCCACTTGTGGTGGTTAAAAATCAAGAGGAATATCTCAGCAGCAGAGGTTCCCCTTGAGGAGCCAGGGGTCCCAGCCCCACATCAGGCCCCCCACCACAAGGTTCCAGTGCAGGAAAGAGAAGTCCCCATGACTTCTGGCTGTCAAAACCAGTGGAGATTGAGGCCGAGACAGAGGTTTTCAGGAGTCCCAGGCACTTTCTCGCATAGATTTACTTGGACTCACTCTCTTTGAGCTCCAGCACCAAGACAGCAGCTTGAAAGGCACCAGGGAAACACAGATAGGAGCTAAATCGCCTGGCATCAGGAAGAGAGTTGGAAGGGCAGCTTTCTTTTGAATGGGACTGATTAAATACTATTATTTAATACTGTGTTATGTATTAATATTATGTATACTATTATTTAACAATAGTATACAGTGTTCATGGATTGGGAGGCAATAGGTAAAACTTTCAGCTCTCTCAAATTTATCTGAAGATCCAATGCAATTCCAGTTAAAATCCAATAGGTTTCTTTTTCAAGGATACTGCCAAGCTGACCCTAAAGAATATGTGGAAGAAATAAGGGCCAAGAATAACCAATTTACTACCAAATAAAAATAAGTTGGAGAGCTAGTCTTATCAAATATCATTATAGCACTGTAGTAATTAAGACAGAATAGCCTTGATTTAGGAATAGACAGTTTAATCAATAGAAGAAACTAGAAATCTCAGAACAAATCTACAAATGGAGATTTGATTTATGACAGAGTTGTTATTGCAGTTCAGGAAAGAAAGACTCAAAAAATTGTGTTGGGCAAATTGATTATTTGTATTAAAAAAGTTAGATCAGGCCCTGGCTGGTGGCATAATGAATAAGGCACTGGCCTGCGAACCCAAAGATCGCTAGTTTGATTCCCAGCCAGGGCACATACCCAGGTTGCAAGCCAAGTCTCCAGCCAGGTCTGTAGCTGGAGGCAGGTGAAAGGCAACCATACATTGACATCTCTCTCCCTCTCTGCCTCTCTCCTTTCCCCTCTCTCTAAAAATAATAAATAAAATCTAAAAAAAAAGTTAGATCAATACTTCACACCATATATAAAATATCTTTAGGTTAGCTAAAGATTTAAATATAAAGGGCAGTATTATAATATTTTTTGATGATGATGAAGATGATGATAAGAACTGGCACATAATACCATGAGCCAAACAATATTCTAACTGCTTTATGCATATTAATTTATTTAGTTTATGGAACAGCTATATGATATTAATGTCATTTCCACTTTGCAGATAATTATATTGAGGCACAGAGAGGTTAAGTAACTTGTTCAAGTTTTCATTGCTAGGATTTGTACCAAGGCATTTTGACTGGGGAGTCCATGTTCTTCAATACTGTAACCAATGGGCCCTGGCTGGTGTGGCTTAGTTGATTGGAGCATCATTCCAAAAACCACACGGTCATGGGTTTGATTTCTAGTTGGGGCACATGCCTGGGTTGCAGGTTTGGTTCCTGGTTGGGGCACATTCAGGAAACAACTAATCACTGTTTGTTTCTCGCATTGGTGTTTCTTTCCCTTTCTCTAGCATGTCTTCTCTCTAGGATTTCAAAACAAACAAACAAAACCACAGCTGACTGCTTGGACTGTTATTGTGGTCTTAGTGACTGCTGAGCCACCTCCTTTCCCGGGGGGGGTGGGGTGGGGGGCACAATGGTGAGACCAGCGGCCTGAAGCTCTGAATACAAGGCTTCTGGGGAGCAGGCATGTGAAACAGCAGCTTGGCGCAGTTCCTTTTACAGGAAGGACATCAGCTCGCCCTGGGAAGCTGAGCTGGTCAGCAAAGGGAGTAGGAGGAGCATTAGCATCACATGCCTTACTTTTGATGGGTCACCCCCAGCACTGGGGCACTAAAGTCAGTAAGCTCCGGTTCATTACACTGGTAAAGAGTCAGCCATTAGGAAATAAAATTAGGGATAAAGCTGTGTGGTAGGGAAAGCAGCACAATATGAAGACTCAGACACATAATACAATATACAGATGATGTATTATAGAATTGTACACCTGAAACATACATAATTTTATTAACAAATGTCACCTCAATAAATCTGATTAAAAAAAAGAATAAAAAAGCTGTAATCATAGGGAAGCGTAGGAGGATGTCTTTATGACCTCAGGGTAGAATACAACTTCTTAAAACCTAAACATTGTAAGCTTAACAAAAATTGAAATATTCGACCACCTTAAAAGTAAGACCTTTTGTTGATTAAAAGACACCCTAACAGAAGTGAAAAGACAAGCCACAAGTTGGAGGAAATTATTTGCAATACATAGACGTGACAAAAAATTAATATTGAGAATATGTAAAAAACAAACAAACAAACAAACACACAAACAAAAAACCCCACTGCTGCAAATCAATCAGAGGATGACAGACAACCCAACAGAAAAATGGCAAAAGAGCCCCTGGCTGGTGTGACTCAGTAAATTGAGCACCAGCCTGAGAACCCACATGTCGCTGGTTTGATTCTCAGCCAGGTCTCCAGCCAGGTCCCCAGCTGGAGGCAGGTGAAAGGCAACCAGATATTGATATTTCTCTCCCTTTCTTCCTCCTTCCCTTCCCCTCTCTCTAAAAATAATGAATTAAATCTTAAAAAAAAAAAAAAAGAAAAAGAAAAATGGCAAAATAAATTAAATAGGCACTGAATCAAAGAGGAAAACTGAATGTCTGAAATAACTATGCCTGTGACAGGACAACAGCAAATGATGCCCATCAACAGTAGAATGGATAGTTTTTGATCCAATTGATCTAATGGAATACTACACAAAAATTAAAAATCCATTAGCAGGGATTTCAACATTAATGATCATATTTTATTTCTTAAACAGGATGGGGGATACATGAGTGATCCTTTTGTTGTTAGTCTTTATGTGGTAGACATATTTTATAATTTTTTGTATCAACCCAGTATTTAATATACCATTTTGGGAAGTCTTTAGTGTGTGTTGGTGCATGTGTTGTGTGTGTAATGTATTTTTATCTCCTGAACCTGGTGAGCTCTTCCTTGCCACAGGGACTTTGCATGTGCTCTGACCTCTGCCAAGGACTCTCTTTCCCTGGTTCTTCATAGATTCAGTGCTACTTCAGCCCAGACACGTGAAATGAAAGTCTCTCACATCATCCTTATGCATTCTGAAGAGATATTGTTTGTTTACTCATTTATCTGTTTCTCCTGTGTACAGTGTAAGCTCAGGACTTCTCCTGACTCATTCATCCAAGCCCTAGACATGGATTGACAGGCTGAATAGATTTTTGTGCATATGAGTTTAAGATTTCAAACAAACAAACAAACAGCCAATTGAAAGTTGACCTCCTAAGATTGATGAATTCAGGGCACTGACTTGTCCTTTACTAGTATCATGGTCAACTGGGGGTTAAACTGCTTTGAAAATCATTAAAGACTTCTGACTCAAGGGATTGTTAGGTAGAATAACAAAGGGGACACATCTCTGAAGGACACAGGTAACAGGCAAGGAACAAGTTTAAAAGAGCTAAACAAATTCAAGCTAAATAGAGAATACGTTTAAATTGGGCCTTTCCCCCTGGAGATAATTGGTAATGCTGCCCCTGAGAAGGTTAGTTTTACTCCTGGTCACCATGGACGTGACAGTGTGTGGTCCCATTGTTAATCAGGATAAGGTATTACAGAGCCGGGTGCAGGTTTGTTTGTAAAACGGATTTCTTTGTGGAAGCACTGACCTGTGGCTGTGGGATGTTTGCCTTGTGTGTCAGAGTTGGGGATGGCTTGGCAAAGGTCCTTGTGGTTTATAACGGATTTTATTTTCTACGATTGAATTCTGAATTTTGAGATCCAATCAGTTTGAGTTCTTTACAAGTAGAATTTTGTTACCCATGCAATGGTTTGAATTTCAGTTTTATGGAAGCAAGTTTGCATGCCGTTTGGGTTTTTAAAATTAATTCTTATTGGAACTATTTCACTATTTGGAAACGTACTTGTTTGGTGTTAGCAGTCATGAGGCTGCAATCGCTTGCTCATAAATGGGTTTATTATTGAATTTCCTTGTGTTTCGATTCACGGATGATGGCAGAGACACACCTGTAGCACAGTGCTCTTTTTTTTCTTTTTTTTTTTTGCAATGATTTTGGGTATAACTGCCATGGAATAAAAAAAAGTGGGAGAAAGGGAAGTAGAGAATTTAGTTCATGTCTCTTGGTGTAATTGATTTGAATACATTCAGCTAGAATGTGTGCTTATGGGGAATTAAAGGATCAGCAGTTTACAAATGCTCCCATTATAATCGGATCTGAAAAGAAATGATAGAACCTGCTGAGTGATGTGAGGCGGTGGGGGAGGTAACTTCTGACAGAAATCCAAATGCCTGGGGTTTTCTGTAACATGAAGTGGAGTTGATGTGCTGGGCTGGATGAGAAGCCATCAGTTCCAGGATCAAAATTATTATAATAACTGCCACTTATTGAGCATGAATGGTGCGCCAAGCACTTCAGTAAGAATTTATCTGCATTATTTCATTTAATTTCATACAGATCTTCTGCAGCAGGTCATGCTGGGTTGTCGATCGTCTACCTGGCATGACTACCAGCTGTTGCCAGGAGTGTTTTGCTTTGCAGAGGAGAAGCTGGGACCTCCATTTCCCAGAATGCCTTTTCCCAGATGGGTCCTGGCTCCAGTCCGTTGAGAGGGGTGCTCCTGGGGGATCTGGAAATTAGAAAAGAAGGTGAGGCCATTATTCTCCGGATGTAGTTGCAGGCAAGCACATAGGTAGATATGAGGTTGGAAGCACCTTCTAGATGGATGGGCTTCCTGAGATTCACCTGCTTCATCCCTGCTGCCTAAGAAGGTTGGCAGGAACTTTTTTGGTGGGGAAAAGTATTTGTTGTAGTGAAGTAGCCAGGGTCCTCGATGTGGTTTCCCCAGCTGTTGCTTTGCCTTCCAACAGCTGCAGAAGCTTCTAATTCTCTTCAGTAAAGCCCTTTTGACTTGGAGTATAGAAAGTGGCTCCTGTGTTTTTGATTGAACCCTAATCCATAGGTGTTCTTATTTCTGTTACTCAGATGAGCAACCTGGGATTTAGAGAGGTGAATTGCCTTAAGTGCACACAGAAAATGGTGGAGTGGGATTTCAACCCACGTCTTCCTGATGCATGATTTAGGCCACCAGACGCCACAATTTCTGACCATAACCTGGAGACCCAGGCACGTGAAGTCTATGCACAGACTCAGGCAAAGCTTGCTCCCTCCCAGAACTATGGCCCCCGCCACAGGTGTGTCCTCTTAGAGACAGGGTCCCTGTTGCCCCTTGAACTGCGTGGGAACCAGCCAGCTCTGGTGCTCATCCTTGTTGGACACTCAGGCAGCTTTCCGGGATTCAAGGATTTGTGGATAAGACAACAAATGTGTTTTCAGACCTTGTCTTCTCCTATCAATTGCCAGTATAGAGGGAAGATTTTTGCATTAATGATTTTGGAGACATCTAAAATTATTACTAATAAATGGCCACTTGAAGGTTATATAACAGGACATTAATGTTGGTTCCATTAGCAGAGAGGCAGTGGAGTGGGGACTAGGAGAGCTGTGATTTGTAACCTTTGGATCGTACATTTCAATTGTTACGATGTGCCTGCATTGTTTCATTTTAAAAAATATTTATTTTTTGAGGGAGAGGAAGGGGGGAGAAAGAGAGGGAGAGAAACATCAGGGTGTGTGACTGTTGCCTCTTGCATGCCTGCAATCGGGGACCTGGCCCACAACCCAGGCACGGGTTCTGAATAGGAATTGAACTTGTGGCCTTTCAGTTCACAGTCCAGTGCTCAATCCACTGAGCCACACCAGGCAGGGCTGAATGTATTATTTTATAATTTGAAAAAAATCCCATAAAAAACCTGAAAATAAAATGAAAATGTGGGCCCACCTTGATGCAACAGCATGTGGCATGATGTATGTGGGGGTGACCCCAAGTTGACAACAGACATCTATAATGTCACATAGTACGTTTTAAGTGATGGCATAAGACTTGTATATACATAGTAGTGAGCAGAAAAGCAGTAGTTCTCAAAGCTTTGCTAAGTTGCATTGTGGATGCTATGTTTAATATGCTTGTTAGATACCCACATGGAGCCTGGAATATACAATTGGGTATCTTGGTCTGAAGCTCAGAGAAGACAGTTTATCTGGTGGTAAATATATATTCAAGAGCCATCAGTATATGAAAAGTATCAGTCAGTGTTCATTAGATTATGTTGCTGTGACAAATAGTCCCTACATTTCAGTGGTTGATAAACAACACGTTTATGTTCCCCTCCCTTTACCTGTTATCTGCAGGTCAGGTGTCATGTTTCTGCTCTGCATGACTTCTCCCTTCTGGCAGCTGGGCTGAAGGAGCCGTCCTTATCCAGGGTGGTGTGGTCCTTTGGGCAGAACAATATGATAGCATTAGAAGCTTTATTCAGGTGTGGGACACATCCCTAATTGGTTTCATCAGAACAGAGGACTGAATACTGTGAATGTGTCTTTCCCTCCAACAGTCACATCTGCATGTTCAGGCACCATGTCCTCCGGCACACCAGCACCTGTACTGTCTCCCAGGTGGGGCTCATTATGCCCTCAGACAAGTGACCTGGACACACGATCATTGGAGTCTGAGATATGTTTCTCCCCCTCAGCCTGTCTTCTCATGTGTATGGCACATGCGACCACATCCTTTCCTTCCCCACGAGTTAGCTGGGGATCCTTGAGCTGCTTCCGACAATCCCCTCTTGGGTCCATGGAGGTCCTCTCCTGCCCAAATCTTGAGCTGCCTCTCTGATCCCTAGATGATGCCACCACTGGGGGTTGAAAGATGGGGGAAGCAAAGTGAGGGGAGAGTAGGCAGCCCAGATGAAGCAGATAAGGAAAACCGTCTGCATCAAATTTCCAAAGAGGAGGGAGAAAAAGATGGTCTGTTGCCAGGAGAACAATAAAGAGGTAATGACAAATGTGTGATTGTGCTATTGAATGCCATGTCCTTGAGTGTGGACAATGAGAGCCATCAGCAAGGGGAGGGGGTGGCTTTCAGGTGGGAGGGGAAGATGATGGCAAGGAGAAAAGCCATAGAGAGAGGGCCTACGAAGGCAGGCAGAGAGCTGGTGACAGAACAGGGTCACAAAGACACAGAGAAAGCCAGGCTCTAACAAGAGACAGAGGCAGAGATGAGGTGGGGTAGAGGAGCAGAGAAATGGTAGTGTCAGAAAAAGCCAAGAAAGATGAGGGTAGAGGGAGAATCAGAGAGTGATTCTTCCTGTCTGTTTTTGCTGAGGAGGCTGAGGGTCACCCTTGGGGTACCAGGAATGGTGCTGAGTGTTGGGGGATGGGAAGAAGAGATGAAGCAGAGCTCAGGATTTCACGAGGCAGGAAACACCTCATCATGAATAAAATACTGACATTGAGTGTTTTTTGGGGAAAGCACTGAGCCTAGTAGCTTAGTGTGGATCACCTAGCTAAAGCCTCCTCCCAATACTCAAGGAAGCAGGTATCAGTATTTCCATTTTACAGAAGAAACTGAGGCTCAGATGGGTTAAGTAAGTAACAGATGGAGCCAGGGTTTGTACCCAGGTCCGTGGGTTTCCAAAGGGGTTGCTCTGGCCCAAGGTACTTTGCCACATCTTCAACCAGCAACAGAAGATTGACACACAGGGTGTGTGTGCTGTTTATATGATGAGATGTCATCATAGGAGGGAGTGAGAATTGGGGAAAGGGAGCCTAGGAAATGGGAATAGTCTCAGATAAAGTCAAGGTGTTCCAAGCTCACCTTTTATTTTTCCTGCCCAAGTCCTGGGATCAGCCATTTCTTTCAAGAGCTGCGATTCCTTTTAGTGAAGAATGGTATTTAGGAGCCAAGATCTAGGTGCTTGGGGTGCTAATTGCTATGAGGGTTTCTTTGCTTCTAGATCCTCTCAGGGGACAGTACTATGAGATGGAGGTATCTTCATATTCACACACTGACATGTATTTGATAATAGATATACACATTCTTTTCTAGTGATGCTGTTACCAAGCAAAGTGGGGTTTGCTCATGTGGTGCCTTAGTGTAAGACCCAACAGTTAGTGTTGGAGAAAATAGGTCTTTATTTACAATATTCTAACCCACGGGGTGGGCTGTGAGCACTTCAGCTCAGAGCCCTGTTCTTCCGTGAAACCCAGTACTTCCCTTATTCTCCAAAAAACTATAAGCCAAAAACATGCCCAGAAGTTCCCCACTCCTTATCTGTCAGCTCTCTCCTTCAGGATCTGAGGTATGATGTCATCAGCCTCTGTACTATAATAGTCCAAAAAAGCATGTACCGTGTTGCTTTGGATCATGGTGAAGCCCAAGTACTAAACGAGTTCTCTCCACATGTTCTAAGTTCCAAAAGTCCAAATAGAGTCTGGGTCCACAAGGCAGAGTCCTCAGGGGCTTCTGGGCTGCAGCCAGCTCAATTAGAGCAGCAGCATACCAGCATTTTCACTAGCCTGGGCCAGGCCGCGTGGCCCTCTTTCCTCCATGCGGACTACATGGCTTTATCCCAATCTCCTAAACTGTACGTGCTCTCCTCTCCCTTTCAAACTGCACCAGTGGCGACTGCCTTATTTTAAATCCTGATGGCGGCCTGTGATACAGTAGGTAGTGGGTAGGGTGACCAATCTTGGCCCCCTGTGAAATCTCACACAGGCCTGTAAACACGCCCATCACTGTTCTGTGGTCAAAAGCCCTTCCCATCTCCTAGGCTCTGAGATTTGGCCCAAGTCACCTCTCCTGAGGAGATTTGCATAACTAAGAAACTAGTTACCAACCGTAGATAGGCAAGTACCTCTCTCAGGAAAAATGGCTGAACTTCACTGAGCCCCATCCCCCACCCCCAAACCACAGGCTGTTGGGATGGCTTTCTTCCCCCCTGCAACAACACTAACAACACCTCTGTTCCCTCAGCTTAAAGTCTAACTCTGAAGGAGCATTGGCAAATCCTTGAGGGATGAGTGAATGTTCAAGAAACACCCAAAGGTGAGTACAGGAGGGAGAAGTCAGGCAGACATTTCTACAGCTCTAGCTTGGAGTCCAGTCTGATTCTTTTTGCCTTTAGAAAAAAGTCCCTGTTGCTCTTCAGCCTCTGGGCTCTGGGAGGACTGACATGACTCTGGTTGTTCTTGCCACTCACTACACAGATAGCAATAACTCTGGATACTGGGAGCCTGGCAGTCAGGTGAGGATTCCCAGGGGGAAGGAGAGTAAGATCAGGGCAGGCCAGTATGCTGGGATTCAAATCCAGCAACCTCAAGCATAAGGTTTCATGTCTGGGGCAAGGCTGAGGATATTTGCAGAAGGGGAAACAAGTATTCGGAGTCTGGGGTTGGCTGGGGTTGCAGGTGTGGGTCGTATGACCTCAGCTGTGGTGGCGGGGGTAAGGTAGGTAAGGTAGAGGTTCTAGGGGTGGCGAATGGGAAGCTTGGGGCGGAGGTCCAGTTCTAGGCTAGCTTGTTTATTTCCTGAAGCCTCTTTAAGTATTTTCTAAAGCTCCCCTGTCTCCAACCACCCATTTCTTTTCATTGGCTTCAATTTGTAAACACAACTTTATGGGTTTCTCTTTGAGGAGCTTCAGCTTTATCTCCTCAGTGAGTTCTTTTCAGAGGTGGCCATTTCTGTCCTGACTTTTTTGTCTTTAGCTGCTGTCCCCTAGCCTTCTCCGGTGGCTTTTGATGGGTGGCGTTTGATGTCTGCCTCCCAGCATTGTTGCCCAGACAATGGAAAGCTGTTCTGTGTTGATTCTGTTGGGGCCTCAAGCCTCTGCTAACTGCATGGCGCTCATCAGTCCTGGGCACCCTGATGAGGACCCTACAGAACTTGAGTGAGAAAAGTTGGCTCCAGACACTATCTAGGGGCTTTTTCATTTTTAGTAAAAACCTATTAAGACCCTAAATTTCTCTTCTTTTAGCCTTGCATTCAAGATTCCAAATAACCTGACATTGGATGAATTTTCAAACCCTGACTTCCACTCACCCTCTCCCTTTATGAACCTTAAGATCAATAAGCTTGGAGTCTTCGTGCCTCTTCATATTTTGAGTTTTTCTATTTAAAAAATTTTCATCTATTTACATATTAATTGGTTGATGAATACCTTGGTTCTTTTGCTTACCTTTTTTCCAACTTTCTCCTGGTGAATCTTGTTTGTTCTACAAATGTCACCTCTCCCGAGGAGCCTTCCCTGATTTTCCTGTTTAGCACAAGTCACACCTTCTAGGCTCCATGGCTCTTTTTATGGAAGTGATTACCTCTTGCCTGGTTGTTGTGTGCTTGCTTTTCTATCCCACCAAGTTCTGGGCACCTTCTCCTATAAACAAGGGCTGTGTATTGTTTGTATGTCCCCAGCATGAAAAGGCCTGGCATGCTGTGGGAAATAATCCAAACAGATTTCATTTCATCAGAGAGATTTCCCATGGGTGTCCTTTTCTTCCCACTTTGCCCCAATTTGCCAATGCTTGTTCCTTCACAACTTGTCAGTTTAGTTCTTTGCTATTCAAAGTGCAATCCAGAGATCATCATCCACATGGATCACATCGTCCACAGGGAGTGTGTTAGAAGTGTTAATGTCAGCCTCCACTCCTGATAAAAATCAGAATCTTCATTTTAACAGCTGGAAGTTGTGGGGACATCTCTTCCTGGCACTGGAACCCTGGGACAGGGCGCGCCTAGTGTGGGGCTGGGATTCCTTGCTCCTGTGGGTGTGTAACAGCCCCTTCCATGTCTCCCCACCTCCTACCACTCTCAATGTGGCTTCTTCTTTAAATCCCTAGTTGTAGAACTTTCACTTAGCCAGATTTCAGGTGGTGCTGAGTGATGGTTGTTCTGTAGTTTAGTTGGAATTTTGGTGTGGTTGTGGAAGGGTGAGAGTACTGCTATTTACCTACGTAGCGCTCTTGACTGGAAACTTGGCCTTTAGGTCTTTCAATTCCTCAAATATGTCTTATTCTTCACTCTACCCTCTGTCTTCCTGTCTTTCTTCCCCTTGTGGCCTCTCTCCACCCCAGCTCATCACTAACTCCTGTTTGAATCTTTAGAGTCTCAGCTTAAATGTCATTTCCGCAGGAGAGCTTTCCCTCCTGCTTCAGATGACATCAGATCCCGGTGTATTTGCTATCAGAGCTTCTTGTACCTCTTTATGACATTTATCTCCATTCCTAATCAAATAACTAATTGCATAATTAGTTGTTCCATGCCTATCTCCGCCCTCTCATAGATGTAAATGATGCATCAACTGAAGCCCCCAGCTCCTAGTTAAGTGTTTGTTCAAAGGTGCTCTGAGAATGTTTATTAAATGAGTGAATAAGACTATAAAGACACTAGCTCAGGCTACCAAGGTTGACCTGTTTCCTTCCTTCCTTGTCATGGGGATTTCCATCACTACAACTTGAGTGTGGATCCCGGTTACACTGGTATGTTAACCTAACCAACAGCTCTTCTGACACATCCTGAAGCGGTATGTCCCTGGTGGACAAAGAAATTATTTGGCCAAAACCTGTTTCAGATGTAAACTAAATTCCATTTTCCTTTCCACTATCCCCTGGCATGGCCTGTGCTTCTGCATTGGTTAGTTAGACAAGATAGCTAGCAAAGATATTAACTTTCCACTTTCCCGCCTTATGTTTCATGTATAGGGAGTTAGAACAGTGCGGAAGAAGAGCCCAGAACTTGATCCTAGACTTGACTCTAGCCACTGATTATGCCACTTGGGTAAGTTCCTCTTTTTGTTCCATCTATAGAAAGAGAAGTTGGGTTAGGTTAGGGATGGCGGATATATGACACACATGCTATCCCTTCCGTACCTGTGGCAGACACTACCAATGGATCATTGAATTCTTTCCTGCTGACTCCAGACAGAACCTAAGAATTCTTTCTAAGGTGATACTCTAGACAGTCAGTACCAGTTGATCAGAGCTGTCACTTATGTTGAACCGTTTGCCATCTGAGGACCAGATGTTCCCTGAGGTTCTCTTCTCTCAGGTGTTTGAAGGTGTTGCTTTCTCTTTTGTTCTTGTCACCTTTCCTAAGGAAAACCTGTCAGTGCTCAGCTCTCTCGAAAGCCTCCTGTCTCTTACCCTCCATTACCACCATGGCAACTACTCTTTGCATAGCATTTTTGACAATCCACTTCTCTCCTATGTGTCTCGGAAGACAGCTGCCAGTCTCAGAGGTCCCCAAACTGACCAGAGTTTCAATTTAATTCATTTGAGTACGATTTGAGCAGTCAATCTTTGATATTTAAAGAAAATGACTTGAGCCCTCGCCTTTCTTCAACGCCTTTCCCAGGCTTTCTGCACATTCTGGGGCAACTTTTGTTCTCCTGCTTGCTTTTTAATTCTGACATTTTCCTTCCCCTGACTTCTCAGTCATGTGCTTTTCAGCACCCCTGCTTAGCTGTCCCTCTGTGTCCCATGTGGAACAAAGCCTCTGTTTGCATTCGCTCCTTTCAAAGTGTCATCTCCACATGGTTGCTGTCATATGTTAGACTTTTCCTGAAGGGCGGGGGAGGGCAGGGGAGAGGTTATAGCACAGGATCCCACAGCACTAGAAATGCTTTAACCTTGAAGATGAGATATCTTGTTTCTCCAGGTCCCACACTGCCCCGGAGATGGCCACTGTCCACCTTCCCTCCTCAGGTCCTCAGCCTACTTGCTGGGTCTGCCACCCCCTGTGGCCCTTTACACTCACTCTTCAGTTCCCTTTGTTTTCTCAAGAGCTATATGTCTCTTCTCCTGGACTGTCCAGAAGAACTTGAACCTTTCCTTACACATCTTTGATGTGCCTGCTTCTTCTAGACCATGCCTTGGGCAGCAACACATTTCCCTCCAAAGAAGTGCCTCCACATATTTTCCTAAATGAAAAGCCATGTCCTCTGATAGGAATTTTGTTATTCCTCTAGGAGGTAAAAGGAGCTGAAGTCAGTTCTTATTATGAATGGCCATCATGGTTTCTTCCTTTTTTAAAAATTTTATTTTAATTTTATTGTTGTATTACATCCATCCCATTTCCTCTTCCCCCTCCCCTCTGCCCGCTGAAGGTCTATTCATTGTATTCATGTATCTGGTTCTGTTTTGCTTGTTTGTTTTGTTCATTAGTCTCCTGTATTGCGTGAGAGCATATGGTATTTGTCTTTCATTGACAGGCTTATTTCACTAAGCATAATACTTTCCAGTTCCATCCAAGTTGTTGCAAAGGGTAGGAGTTCCTTCTTTCTTTCTGCTGTGTAGTATTCCACTGTGTAAATGCACCAAAGTTTTTTGATTCATTCATCCACTGATGGGCACTTAGGCTATTTCCAGCATTTGGCTATTGTAAATAGTGCTGCTATGAACATAGGGCACTATGTAGGTTCTTCTGAATTGGTGTTTCAGGATTCTTCGGGTATAATCCTAGTAGTGGAATTGCTGGATCAAAAGGCAGTTCCATTTTTAGTTTTTAAAGGAAACCCCATACTGTTTTCCACAGTGGCCGCACCAGTCTGCATTATTTCTTCTTGATACCAGAGATGAATAAGATACATCCTTGCCCTCAGGGTGCCGCCAGCTGGGGGATGGACTTAGACAAGTAAACCGTCAGTTACCTTACAGAGCAAGCAGTGCTGGAGAGAGGACCAAGTAAGAAGAATTCGCACCTGTTTGTAGGAGTGGAGTCAGAAATAGCTTCCCAATGGACGTGTGCCAGAGGTGAGTCATGAAGGCTGTGTAGGAGTTAGAAGTTAGACTGATGAAGGGCAGAGGAGGAGGTAAGGCATTCCAGATGAAGGAAATTGCCTGCACAACGTAGGGGGTCTTGAAAGAGCATCATGAGGTCAACAGTTCAAGATTCCTTCAGCACAAGGGCTAAGGTAAGACCTAGGGCTGGAGAGATAGGCAGGGGCAGGTCTGGGGACTTTGCTGGGAACTCCTTTAGGCTATTAATTGGAAGAGTGACATAGTTCTTTTAGGAAGTCCACCGGCAGCCAGTGGTGTGAATGCTAGATTGGGGCCGGGAGAGAGGTTGGCTGGGGAGTGCAGAGAATTATTGTTTGCTAGTCTCTGGGAGGATGAAGGGTCTAATCGAGAGCAGTGGCAGTTCTGATGGAGATAAGTCTGGATCCAAAGGCCATTTAAGAGTGTGGGTTGGACTGGGTCTGCTTGGGCCAGTGAGGGCTTACTCTCTGCTCTAAAAGATCTAGAAGTGGAAGCCGTCAGCGGTGAAGATGTAAACTTCAAAATCCCAAGGCGATGCCAGACTCAGGAGCCGTAGAAGCATCTAGATTCTGGAAACTAAGAACTGACGAACAAGCTTAGGGAAGTGCACGCAACTTCTTTTGAATGATGTGTATGCTGCTAAAGCCATATTTATTGGGTCCTTTATCAAAGAGATTAAGATTCTCTCCCCAAATCACATAGCATATGAGTGAAGGGAGAATGAATGCAAATCTGTCTTGTTAAACTCCAAAGCTACCATATCCATTGTCTCTGATGTGTTATTGGGAAAGGCTTGCCCCTGGCTCTGGATGGTTCTTCCTGTGGAAGGAGTCCACTTAGTATAACCCTGGATCCCTCTCTACCCATTAATTTTACTACCCTGGAGAGATGGAATGACTCTTATATCACCAATTCGAAAGAACAACAGGGGGGACTGCCTGTGAGGTACATTTTCTCTCTGGGGAGTAATATGGCCTGGATAAGACTGAGAGATGTACCCACTGTATATCTTTTTTTTTTTTTTTTTTTTTTTTATCTTCACCCGAGGATATATTTATTGATTTTAGAGATGTGGAGGGGGAAGCAAGAGAAAGAGAAACATAGGCTGCCTCCCATACACAGCCTGGGTAGGGATTGAACCTGCAGCCTAGGTACGTGCCCTGACTGGGAATTGAACCTGCCACATTTTGGCACCTGGGACAATGCTCCAATCAACTGAACCACCTGGCCAGGGCACTTCCCCTTTCCCTGGATATATGTCTTAATGGACTGGCCTCCCCCACAGAAGCCTGTCCTAGTCAGCATGGCCATGACACTAAACCCAGGAATCCATCTCTGTCCCACCCTCTTTCACATTAAGATACATTTTTCAAGTCAGCCTTTCTCAGTGATCTGTCAATATTTTGATCTCCATCTGTTTTACTAAAAAGTTTCATTCAGGACGAAGCCAAGAAGATGGCTGCTGCTAATTGGGAACCCCTTGGATACCCCAACATTGTAATGGTTATTAACAAAATAGTAATAACACTAATAGTGATAATAATAGAAATCATTCCCCTTAATGAAGATGTTACTATGTGCTGACATCCTTGCATGCATTACCTAGAAACCCTGGCAACAGCCCGAGGAGGTAGGAGCTATTATTTTCTTACTTGACAGTTAAGAAGACAAACTTAGTGACTTGGATGTTGAGCAACATGCCAAGTCACACATGTAGTCCATGGTAGACATATCCCCCCCACCCCCCCCAGCAAAGACCAAACCACCGGGCTCTACAGCCTTCAGGAGAGAAAAGGTTGATAGAGACAGTATCAATAGGGAGGGCTTCCTGGAGGAGGGGTGAACAGAGCCCCTGAGTTAAATCTTGAAGGATACACAGATGAATACTTTGAGCTGTTAGTTTAGCACTTCTGTTTTATTCTGTTCATTGGCAAGTCCCGGCAGTGTGTGCTCAATAACTCTTGGGTGCCTCTCCCTTGAATTTAGATATCATATCGTTTGTTTAACTTGCTGAATAAAGTAATTAGTACCTGGGAGCCTGCCTTGCTGGCAGAATATATTGGTGTAGCAAACGAAGTTTATGCCTTCAGGCCGTGCGGTGGAATTTGATTTAATTTGTCTCAAGGTTAGGGAAGACGATGGGGGACTTCGGCATCTCCTTCATCTCTGTCATGGAGTTGATTCTTTGCAAGGGTGGAGGGAGGCGGCACTGGGCCATTTTGGCACTAATGGGACTCCGGGAGCTTTCCCGCTGGTGTCTGACTTTGCTTTATGGATGCAGCTGAGCAGCAGCCACACTTCGTTCCTGGGGAGACGCTGTCTGTCAGGGTCATGGGGATGAGGCCTGTGGCAGGGCCCTCTCACTGTGATGGGCACAGATGGCCTTTGCCCCCAAGACTATGAGCTCCTGGAGGTGGGGACTTTGTTTCACTCATCTCAGTGTCTCCCCCAGATGAGATGTCCTATCTCCTCCGAGAGGCAGTAATTCTCACCTTCACTGCTTCATCCAGCAGACATCCTCTGCACCCCCTGCGTGTGGTGAGCCCTTTCCCCATGCTGTTCCCCTAGTGCATGCTGTTTTCCTCTGCCTCCACCTTTCTGAATTCTCTGCACTCTTTCACTTTTGGTTCTCACCTCCCTGCCTCTGGCCCTTCCTTCCCTGGACTGTTCCAGATGGTAGAGTGTTGGGAAGACAGTGTAGTTCAGAGGTTAAAGGTACAGGCTCTGGAGCCAGGCTGCTTGGGATCAAACTCCAATTGCATTGCTTCTTCGCTGTGTGAACTTGAGTAAATGACTCAACCTCTCTTTGGCCCAGATTTCTAGGGACCCCTTAAGAGTTAAACTATCGCACTGCTAATCTCTCCCTCTGTCCTCCTCCATGCCTCCCAAAGTCTCTTCACCTTCAGGATGCTACTGGGGATGTGTACCTTGTCCTGCCACCCTCCCTGAACCTTGATCCAGGAGGCAGGCGTTGACAATGGTTAATAGATCTCAATCCACCTGAAATGAAGTGCATGGGGGGGGGGGGCAGCACGTCCCCTCTCCTGTTCCTGGATCTCCTGGGGAAGCTGACGTAGGTGTGAGGCTGACTGGTCCCCCTTCCTAATCATCCACAGGATGTCCTTGCCCCTCATCAGCTTCCATGGGCTGAGGCGCAAGTTGGCCCTTCTAGATAGAAAAACAAGAGGCTCTTCCCAGAGCGGGTGATGAGGGAGAAAGCAACATCCAGAGATCTTAAGCTGACGACCAGTGCCTTGTCTTCCAGACTCAGTGCACTGGGGAGGGGATGTGTGAGGAAGATGAGCAGACTCACGGGCGCCATCCTGGCCCGTGGTCCCTGCAGAATTGCAAAGGGGAAGAGGGTGAGGGCTGCTTGCAGAGCTACAACTTTGGGAGAAGGGGAGGCAGGTTCCTGGCTTAGTAGCAGGGTAACTATTCTAGTAGCTAGAGCTGCCCCAAAGTGTCAGGGGCTTTGGGAGATTATGAGTTCCCCATCACTGGAGAGGTTAAGCACAGGCCTTGTATGGAGTCTACTGTACTGACTGCGCTTCTTAAGAGCTTACTGTGTGCTAAGCCCTGCAGTAAGCCCCTTATTATCTCATTTAATCCTCACCACAACTTTATAAGCATAGGTGCAATGATCATTTCCCTCATATCATAAGTAAGGAAGTTAAAGCCCAGAGAGTTTATGTGACATACCCAAGCCAGGCAGGACAAGGTCCAATCCTGGCTTGACCACTTACTATGTATCACTGGATACATTACTTTTGATTCCTCTAAGCCTCAGTTTCTGCACCTGGGAACCCAGGATCTCAAAGTAAGTGTTGAATAAATACGAGCTACTATTAGGCTCAGGTGAAGCCATTGCCTCAGGTGAATGCAGCTGGTCTTTCCATATCTTCTTTCTGATGAAGTCACTGAAGTTTTGGGTTTAATCAGGCTCCACTCACCTCAAGTTACAATCTAACTGTGTCAAGAAATACACAAAGAGGGTTCATTCTTCTCTTTTTTCCTTTCTTCCTTCCTTCCTTCCTTCCTTCCTTCCTTCTTTCTTTCTCTCTCTCTCTCTTTTCCTTTCTCTTCCCTCCTCCCTTTCTCTTTTTCACAGATTTGTTGTTGTTGTTGTTATTGTCATTGCTTGCTTATTTTTCTTTAAAGAGGTTTCTTCAGGTTGTTTGTTAGCTATCCAGAAAAAAGGTCCTGATTTGATCAAAGCAGTTTGGGAGACAATGGGTTAAACAATGGGTTGCAGTTATGCAGCGTTTCCTAAATTTATGTAATCATGTACATTTCTTCAGCTTTTGGTTTCTGGTTTCCTTGCCCAGGTCTGCTTGCTAATCACTTCCTGGAAAGCTCACATCTCTCTGGCTACTGATGAGGGGCAGGGCAGGTAATCAAAGCAGGAGGCTCTCCGGGTAGCTCACACTCAAGAGAAATCATGAAAGCTGCCAGGAGAATGACCTTCCCCAACTCGTGGCCAAGGGTAGGCATGCAAGTGCATGATGTGGGTCCCTGAGCATTTTTTTATGATGGTAGCAACATGGAAGTAGAAGTAACAGCGGGTGCGATGCCCAAGACCTTAAGCATTTGAGTTTCATGAATCCTTTAGACCACTGCAGCCTGCCCCATGTGCTTTGGTTCTCTATCCTGTGCACAAACATCTTACAAGCTCTGTCCTAAGATTTCCTTGGGTTACAAGGATGCCAGGATCGTCTAGTCTTTTCTGCATTGCCATTTGTAGATCACCAAGATTCTTACCGACTCAGATGCGTTCTTACGGACCTGGGTATCTATTAATTCTGCCCATTCAATATGTTTTGTACCTACCATGGAAACATAATAGGTAACATATTCCTATGCACTCCTTCTTCTTATTATCTAGCCTCATTACTTATTGCTAATGTAATACAATGCACTTTTTCCTAATCGCTGGTTCATTTGGGAATCCTGCTAGGGAAGACAGCTAGGGAAAAGGGGTCTGGTGACTTTGTGGGGTGAGTGGTGAAGGGTTCTGTCTTCAGGCTTTAGGTCTGGCTATGCCTAGGGATGCTTGGTGGCGGCTTCATCTTCCAACCCAGGAAGGGTCTAGCCACCGAGATCCAACCCTGAGACCTTTAGGCCTTTGGAAAAAGAAAAATGAGTCAGCATCAGCTCCAGCATTGTTTGCTCCCCTCCTAATCGGTGCCAGGGCCCCAGACACCAGGGCTATAATTACTTTCGCTGTCGAGAGAAGGGAGTTCTCAAAGTGATTTATCATGAAGGTGACAAAATGACAATTGCTCATCATTTAAAACAATGAGCCTGCCAGATGTTGACCACGCAGGTGTGGGTACGTGGGGGTGGCAGCATTCTGTCGCTGTAGGACTTCGTTGGCTGTGTTAATTAGAGATGAGATCTCCACGGAGACCCCTCCAGGGAGAGGTATCCCATGCCATCTATTAGGCATCGGTCAAGGTTGTGCCTCCTGTGTGGGCCCTTCTGAAAGGTTTCAAAAACATTTATCAGATGCTTCCTATACCAGGTGCTCTGCTGAGTGTTTTGTGTATATCATCGCATGACAACCAAATGAGGCAGATATTATCCCTCAGGTGTGCCGACAACCCCTGCAGAGGTCCCCATAGCTGGGGCCAAGAGAGCCACACCAGGATGGGAGTTGATGGTTAGACTTAATTAAGATTCCAGAGGCAGAAGTGAGCCCTTGCATTTAACCCCCACATTATAGGTGTCCCCTGACTCATGACCTCAGTGTGGAGGCTGGAATAATCTTTGCTGTCTTTTCTCTAGCTAGTCTCTTGTGCAACAAATTCTCTCTGCATCACAGCCCTTCTCTACCTCTCTGTTCTTAGAAACACCCCTCTCACATGGCCCGTCCCTTAAAGGGCACTCATTAGTGCCCTTTCATCATTAGTGCAGTGATGAAGAATAGCACCGTTGCAAGCTGACTGCTCGCATTGTTATCCAGCTCCACACATTTGCTGTGTGGCTTTGAGAAAACTGTCTAACCCCTCTGTGCCTTGTCTTCCCCATTTGTAGAATAAAGGTAATAAGAGGATGCACCTTCGGGTTATTACAAACATGAAGGAGTTAATGTGTGTAAAGTGCTTTTCCTTCAATTAATATTTTGAGCATTCACAGAATGTAAAATGGTACCGTCTCTATGGAAAACAGTATGGAGATACCTCAAGAAATAAAAACCAGAGCTACCGTAAGGCCCAGCAATCCCGTTTCAAAAGAATTGAAATCAGGACCTTGAGAAGACATTTGCTCTCCTGCGTCCAATGCAGCATTTTTGACAGTAGCCAAGGGGAAACAACCTGTCTATCAATGAATGAATGAAGAAAATGTGGTATACACATAAAATGGGATATTATTCAGTCTTAAAAAGGAAGGAAATCTGCAACACCTTACAATATGGATGAAGCAGGAGGACATTATTCTAAGTGAGATGAGCCAGTCAGTCACTGGAGGACAAATACTGCATGATTCCACCGGTGTGAGGCATTTAAATTAGTTGAACTCATAGAGAACAGAGAGTAGAATGTTGGTTGCCAGGGGCTGGGGAAGGGGGATTTAGGGAGTTTCCGTTCAATGGGTATAAAGATCTATTTCTGCGAGATGAATAAGTTCTAGAAATCTGTCCAACACTGTGCCTACAGTTAACCATACTGCACTGTGCACTTAAAAAATTTCTTAAGAGGGTAGTTCTCATGTTATCTGTTCTTACTATAAAACCAAAAACAAACAAGCCTTCAAGTAAAATCCTGAGGGGTGTGAGGAAATGTTTGGAAGTGATGGATATGTATATTGATCTTGTTGTTTTGATGGTTTCATGGGTGTATGCATTTGTGTCCAAATTCATCAAATGGGATACATTAAATATGTGCAGTTTTGGCATACTAATAATTTCTCAGCAAAGCAGTTAAAAGAGAACAGAACTGGAAATAATATAAGAATATCAGTGAAACATAAATAAATGGTACAATCACACAATGCTTTGAGCATCTACCTTGTGTCGGTGCTGGTCTGTCACCAGAAATACAGCAGACACTTTCACAAGCATGGCCTCTGCCCTTGCTGCACTCCATCTTCTCATGAAAGCAGGCATTAGTCAGGTAATCGTACACATAATTATGCATTTAAAATAATAATAACAAGTCCTGCAATGAGGAAATACAGAAGTGAGGCGAACAGATAACAAGGGGATGTGACCTTGCGTGGGAGATCAGGGAAGGTTTCCTAGGAAGTGATTTTTAAGCTAAACCCTAAACAAATATGGGGTCAGGCAAAGGGGAAAAAAAAGAAGAGAATGTTCCAAGCACAGATGGTTCCAGAGTGATGGGGTGAAAGTGATGCCAATTTAATAGAAGTCATACTTCGAATCTTGAATTTTAATCTTTTTCCTGGGCTGGTGATATGCAGCACGATCCTGCCTTGTGATGCTGGGTAGGCGCAGCGAGCCACAGCTCCCAGTCAGCCACACAGTCACCAGGGTAAACAATGGATACTCTACAGAGTGTTCATTGTATTAGGTGATTTTGCATAACTGAAGGATAAGGGAAGGGTTCTGAGCACATTTAAGGTAGGCTGGACTAAGCTATGATGGGTATGTGGGGGTGGCAGCATTTTGTCTCTGTAGGACTTTGTTGGCCGAGTTAATTAGAGATGAGCTTTCCACGGAGACCCCTCCAGGGAGAGGTATCCCATGCCATCTATTAGGCATCAGTCAAGGTTGTGCCTCCTGTGTGTAGGCTAGGTGTATTTAATGTGTTTTCATCTTAATCATACTTTCCACACGATGGGTTTATTGGGACATAACCCCCAAGGAGATTGCAGAACATCTGTAAACCAAAGAAAAGGAAAAGGAAAGCATGACCAAAGGCCCTGGGGTGGGAAGAAACGTGCATTTTTGTAGAACCAAAAGGAAGACAGACGTAGACAGGGGAGAGAATGGGGTGAATGTTGTTTGGAGATGTGCTTACTTCTTGGCTTCTTTCTGCCCCTTTTCTCTCTTCTCCCAGAGAGGACAGGTGACTATTCTTATTAGTGAGTCTGATAGAAAGAGCTGAGTGTGGTGGGTTCAGCCACCCCTTTTGTCTCCTTAGGGGCCTTCTGTTTGCAGTCCTACTGTGTCCTGCGGCTGGGCGCATGAGGCTGTTTGATGCTGAGGGTGGGATTCAGAAGCTCAGTGTTGTCACCTGGGCCACAGTCCCCACCAGTACACTCTCAATTGTACAGGTGATGTCTTGCTTTCCACCTGCTGGACTCCCTAAGCTCTATGTTCAGAGGCCAGTGTGTCTGATTGGAGGGCCGGCCAAGTGCCAAGTAGCAGACATTTTTAATACAACCTCTGTGTTTCCTTCACAGTTGGAGGATGAGGGTGGAGGAGAGGAGTCTGGGAACCTCTTTACTATTGCGTGCTCCACAGATTCAATTACACTTTCGTCCGCCGGAAAGTTAAACATTTGTAATGAAATACATCAGCAGCTTAAATGGTGTTGTTGTCGTTGCTGTAGGAGGAGAGATTTCAAGCTCTTTCTGATTTTGCCTCTTTGAACCCACACAGCTTTCAAGTGGGCTTCTGGCCCAGAGCCTGTGAGACAACCCCTCACTCTTGGACCCCCCAGTCAGTTGGCAAATTGCCTAAGCCCATCAAACCTTCTGTGGCTCATTATAAAAAGGCCACACCTTCCATCTTATTTCATCCTCATAGGAACCCCGGAAGGGGGAGTATTTTGTTCCATTTTATAGATTAGGCAACTGAAGGTCACACAGGGCAAGGAATTGGCACAGGGACACACAGGGGAGAATGGACAGCCCAGGTTTTGAGCCAAGTTGCTGATTTCAAAGGTCATGCCACCTTCTGGGAGCCTTATCATTGTAGTCGTCGGAGACAACTCCTCACTAGCCTGTGAAAGAAAAATGGAGACACCTGGGCAGATGAGAGGCGGAAGCTTCATGAGCCTCAGGCTGGGAACCAGGGACATGCTGAACTTTAAGACCCTCTTTTCTTCTCATCTGTTTATTTCCTTTAGTCTCACAGCAGCTGGGCTTTTTGCACTTAGTGACTTAGTGGGGAATAGGGCCACTCACCACTCTGGCCAGTCCCAGAACAACTACTAACCTCCCACTTAAAGATCTCTTCTTCAGGGAAGCCCTCCCAGGTTGCGAGGGTAGGCTTCCTTGTCTTTCTCCTCCATGGCGCTGATCTCAGTTTTTAACTACATAACTGTGTGGTTATTTGATTAATCTATGACTCCTCCATGAGATTCTCAGCATTGTGAGGACAGTGCCAGACACATTCCTGGCACTCCATAGACACTCACTGAACAAACCCAATAAGTGAAGAAGAGGGGGAAAGGCATTTTAGACAGAGGGAATACACAGGCCAAGGTCCAGAGCAGAGAAGGAATCTGATGCTCCAAAAGCAGGAAAGTCAGGGGATGGGGCCATAGGCAAGGAATAGATGGTTGAGACACCGTCAACCCGGTTAAGGATTTTAGACTTTCTTCCAGGTGCATTGAGAGGCTTTTGCAAGGCCATAAGCAGGGGAGCAATGAGGTACGATTTGTATTTTATCAAGATTATTTTGGCTGTAGCAGGGGTGAGACTGGAAGCAGGGAGGCCAGGAAGGAGCCTATTGCAGTAGCCTAGGAGCCGGACAAGGGTGATTTGGAATAGAATGGTGGAAGTTGTGTTAGAGGGAAATGAATCAATCTGGGGACAGGATGGGCAGGACTTGGTGTGGGGGGGCTGAGTTGTGAGTTGAGAAACATGTCAAGGAAGATGCTTAGGTTTCTAGCCCAGACAGCAAAGGGCTGAGGTTTTGAACAGGACTGTGGTCAGTCCAGGCTCATTCAGAGGCAAGGTGGAGGCCTGGTTCTCTCTTGATCTCCCACACATGTTAAAGAAGTCCTTTGAGCTTGTGTCCTGATATTGCCCACATTCAAGGGCTTAGGGGTTCCACCCAGTGTCACTGTCAACAGGTAGAATTTATTTGATCACAGATGGCAGTTTGGTCCAACTGTCTGGCCACCTGAAGTCCCATCTGTGTCAGCTACTAGAAGGAGCTCAGGAAATCTTTGCCAGACTGCAGTGCAGAAAAAGACACCCTCATGTGGGAAATCAGAGACAGCACCTTCTCAGGCTGCAAAGCCCAGCTAAGTCAGGACAGAAGGCTTAGGGCTCTGGAAAGAGCTAGTTCATACAATCCCAGATGTAAGTGTGGGCCGTGGGAGGTGAGGGGCTGAGTCTTCAGAAAAATTAGCATGAGCCAAAAAGCGAAGTTGGGTTCCTTTATCTTTGTGTTGAGTGTATTTTAATAGACTCATGGGATGTAATCTCTAGAGGGGTAACACAGGAAGCTCAATTGACAGATTGATTGACGATCATTCATCCAACAAGTATTTGTTGAACACTAGCATGCAGGGCTCTGGGGTGCTGTGGATACTGGAGGATCTGGACTTGCTACTAGTCTACCAAGGAACCTTGGACAAACCCTGTCTCATTCTTGGGTTAGTATTCGTAGAAGCCACACTTTATTGAGTCATTACCATCTTCAAGGTGCTGATCATTGTAACCACTCACAATGGTCCTTTGAGGTAAGTCACATTTGCCTTATTTGGCAGAGGAGGAAGCTGAGTTTGTAGGGATTAAGTAATTTATCCAAGGCCACATGAAAGCTCAAACTCAATGCTGAAGATCAAGGGCCCGTGTCATGGAGTATTTTGGCAGTGGAGCACCGTGAAAGGATTTGAAACAGGAAGATGATATGACCAGACTCTTTGTGGAGGACAGATTGAGTGGTGGAGTGACCAGATAGGAGTGACATGGTCCAGGCCCAGGATGAGGCTGGAGCGACTGAGGCCTGGGTATGAGCTGCATGCCAAGGATGAATCTTTGGAATGTGGGGTCTGAGTGGGATAGGGCAGTGAGGGAGTCTGAGGATTTCAGTTGTATGGCAGAGTGGTAGAGTCATTGGTAGAGGCAAGGAAGGAGTGGGAAAAACAGGATTTAGGGGAAGATGAGAGCCCTACAACCTAAAGGTGCCCAGCCAGAGAGATCCCCAGTCTCCTTTGGGGTGAAACCCTACCTTTCTTTAATGGCGTCTCAGACTGGGACCATATCTCCTGTTTGGTCTTTAAGAATCATTTGAAATGGGGTGTGTGTGTGTGTGTGTGTGTGTGTGTGTGTGTATTTATTTCTTAGCTTTTAACTTTGCCAGCTTATGCCTCTTAAATACTAATTACCTCTTGACTCTGATCATTCTGCTTTTTAAAACAGTCTCAGCAGGCCCTTCTGTTTGTGAAAGGCTAAGCATGTGGATGTCTCAGTGGAGAAGGCCTCTGGACAGCATTGGTCCTGGGATAATTAGCCAGAGTGGGGGCAGAACGCTGAAGCTCTAGAGCAGAGAAAGTGACCCAGGGCTGGAAGCCATAGCATCTCTTCGGCAGAGCCTTGGTCTCCAGGCAGAAGGTGCTGCATCAAGCTGTTGACCAAGCTGCCTCCTATCCCCTCAGGCCTAATGAGAAGAGACAGGCCAACCATACTGCCTGCTGGGTGAGGGATAGGGTATCCATGGGGACCAGATGGGCTCTGCTCTAGGTAGGCTGACAACCACACTGGTCCCTTGGTGCTGGAGGGGAGAGAGCATAATGCACAGTTACCAAGCTCCCCACTTCCTGGAACTAACTCTGATTTTCAGAGCCAAGACTTCTCCTAAGATAGAACATGGGTAGTTGGGGTAGGGGTGGGGGTAAGTGTGGGGCCTTCAAGAGGTGTGAAAGGTCAGGGCTTGTTCTTTATGAGTGGGGTGCAGGTAGCAGATATGTGTGAGAAATGATAAGAGCCATTCAACCCTCTTTCCCACCCCAAGCAATATGGTTTAAATTAGTGGTTAAAATATGAGTAGGGGAGAAAAGAGAATTTACCTCTACTCTTCTGAGTTTTTGGCTGAGATTCCTGTAATAAAACATAGATTAACAAGAGAAAAACAGAAGTTTATTAACTTGTATACCTTACATCTACATGGGCAATACCCAGGAAAAATGAGTAACTCAGAGAGGTGGCTTAGAACTTAAGCTTAAAGGCCATCCTCAGTACTGAGTGAAAGAAAGTTGTAAGGGAGGCCACTTTTGGTGGTTGGTAGTGACCAGAAAAAGCACAGTAAACAAGAATATAATTTGTTGTGCTATTTAAGCTGGTGCTTTCTTCACTGATAAGGGTCTAAAGTTGTACCATTGTCCTTACTGGTACAGAGGGGAGATGGGACACCTTTATATAACTGTATGTTCTGTTTTAGGCAAATTAGGGAGGACAGAAAGCGTCTCTTGTATCTGCTTCTTCTCAATTGCCTTCAGTTCAAAGAGGCAAAAGGGGGCATATTGATGGGCAGAATATTCTGTTGGGAAGCTTTATTTCTCTGGAATCTGGCACATTTGATTAGAATGCCAGCTTTCTTTCTTCCTCTCCGTGTGATTGTAGGCCAGGTACTCAACCCCTGTAAAGTTCATTTCATGTAAAATGGGAATAATAACAGAGCTGTACCCCCAGACTGGTGGCAATGGCTTGATGAGATTGTATTTGTTGGGGCTGCCATTACAAACTACCACAGACTGGGTGGCTTAAATGAGAAATCTATTGTCTCGCAATTCTGGAGGCTGGAAGTCCTGTTGGGAGGGTGGGTTCATTATGATAAAAGGATCTGTTCCTGGCCTCTCTCCTTGGCTTGTAGGTAGCTATATGGCACCCTCCCTGTGTCCTATGTGCATGGGTGTCTCCACATTCCCCTTTTTATAGAAACACCAGTCATACTGGATTAGGGCCCATCCTAATGACTGCATTTGAACTTGATTACCTCTGTAAAGACCCTATTTCCAAATAAGGTTACCTTACAAGTTATTCTGGTTTAGGACTTTAACTTATGAATATTATTTTGTGGGGAGAGGCACACAACTTAACTCATAACAGAAATATTGTACGCCAAACACTTAATACAGGGTGCAAGGTAAGCCTGATTATCACTGTCATGGCCGTAACCCTCATTTCCAGCCCCATTTCATGTTCTGCTTTAGCCTGTTCCGTAATGCTTCCTACCCACTTCATTCCCTCTCTAACCTCTATCTTTCCTGATTTGTGGATTCAATTGCCATTTGCAAGATAGGAAAGGATCACTGGTGAATGTGTGTGTGAAGCACAGGTCCAGGGTGCAGGTCTGAGCCCAAGGTCTGGGCTGATAAATGAAGCCTCTTTGCATCTTTGATGGTTTATATTCTGGACCACCTCAGCTTCTAGAGAAGGACATGGGTAATTGTTGAGTTTAGATCCGTATAGTCAATGACCTCCCAGCTCAAGAACTGGCAAACTACAATGAACTGGTACTATGTTGCTGTACTGGCCATTAGTATTATCATTAAATGGCCATTAGTACCACAACCCACAACAAAACTCCGTAGACATCATGTGTTCTCAGCTAGGGGTATAAACAGGGCCAGAGGCCCAAGTGCCCAGCCTGGGTGGTAGAACTTGGCCTCTCTAAACCCATAGCATCTTCCTGCCTGACAAGACCTCCTCTGGCTACTACTGGTTTACATAGACAGGTGTGTGGTTTCTCTGTGGTTTATCGTTCCAGGCTGCTCTAGACCTGAATTTCACACCTGCCTCTGTCTGCACCATCTTACTTAATGATTATTGAGAACCTATTATGTGTGCAGAGTCTTGAGCTAGGCATTAGCATCTCTAGAGAGAAAAATATCATCATGTTTTTAAATGCATCCTCCTGCTAGTCCTTATATAATGGGACACCTTATATATATTCCTTACATAATGGGGGCCTTACAATTTTTGAAGCTGAAAACTTAGTTTATAAATTATACTTAGTTTCTGTCTTGAAGGGTGGAGACTGGAATTTACCTTTGGGGCAGACTGTCCCTTTGTTCTTGTCTGCACCTCGAGTGGGTCCTTGTAGTTATGCAAATGAGAAGCAAGTGCTCTGGACTGAAATGCAATTGCTTCAGACTGAGGTGTTAGGTGCACTGCTTAGTAATGTAAATCAGGATGGTGGGCTGGCCGAACCATGCCTCTGCCCATTCCTTTGCAGAACTGTTACCTTTCTCCTTGTAATCCAGATGGCCAGTCTGGTAAACTGTAGCATTTGTACTGAGAGAGAGAGGTTTTTCCTCCAGCCTGCTGTTGGAAGGAAAGATGAAACTAGGAAGGCAGAGAACACAGAAGGGATGTGCAGCCCGATCTCCAGGCCACTGATCCGGGAGAACGTGGAAGGGGCTGGGCTGGCCACAGCCACACGACTTAGCCACACTCCTGAAACCCAGACTTTGGGAAATGTGCTGTGGGACTGTTGTGGGCTTGTCTTGCTGGAAACCTGGTGCCCGACCTCACACTTGTGGGTGGGTGGGGGGTCCATTTCCGGGGTGCCGCAACTGTTGACTATTTGCAGTTAGGATTTGAGGTCTTGGGAGACAGATCTAGGCTTGGACAGGGAAGGTGGCTGGCAGCCAGGCAGAGAACCAGTACAGTTAGAGGCTTTGAAATCAGGTTTGGGCCTGAACCTTGGCCACTCCTAGTTGCTCTAAATTATGCCTTATGCTGTACTGCCTTTCCATTAGTTCCAGATCTTCAGTGAGGTCTTGCTGAAGTTCTAGCCTGTTAGGCGTAGTGATGTAGGCAGTTGGGGTTGGCGGAGGGGGGGAGGAAATGACTCATGGTACAGAAGGAATAGTCAAATCCCAGGTGAGGGCATCGGGGTGGTTATCTGGTGGCATCAGGAGAGGTGGGCTGAGCTCAGAAGCCTCTCCACCCCACTGGAGACCATGACAGCAGCTTGCTCTGAAGCACCCAGGCTGGACCGTGGGAAAGGCAGGAGCTGGAGGGAAGGTTGAGAGGTTAATTTCCATCAGTTAAGGGTTGCCTTCCTGGATTAGGTAAAACAGTCACCTGTCACCCTTCATTTCTTTCCCTGTTAAACAAAACCACCTGGTAATGATCTCTACTTCCTTTTGTCTTGGAATATGTCACTGTCACCCTGGTTGACATGCAGGACCTAAGTAAATTTAATATCTCTTTGGCCTATTGATGTTGAACATGACAGGAAGCACTAAAATAACACCACTTGTGACAGACTGTCTAGGCCAACCTAAACCCTTTGGTACTTATGAACAGGTGCTGCAGTTCTCAGATGCCAAGAGTTTACAAGGAAGACAGGGGAGGGGACCTCTCAGAACAAGCATCCCTGAGGGTCATGGGCATGATGGTAGGTGGCACCTTGGTAATTCTTGTCCTGGTGGTGAAACTGTAGAAGCTGGTGCAGAGTTACAATGGGAGAGGGAGGCTTTCTCTTCTCATCCAAGCATGTTCAGAATGTCCACTTTTGAGTTTGCAGGGAATTCCCATTTTCTAGTTCCCATGGTGGGTCATTCAGCAAAATCTCCAAGGCTCCCATGTGCCAGATGTCCCAGCCGTGTCTGTTGGCTGCTGACACCAGGATTGCGCTCCATGGGGGCAGTGGGAGCTGTGCTCAGGGCAGGAACTAGCTGTGTGTAGCGAGGCAGCAGATTAGAAGCAGGTCCCCTCTGAGAGGGCCTACATAAGAAACGATTGCAAAGGAAAGTGCGAGAAGAGGCTCCAAGGAGAAAGACATTTAGTGCATGAGCCAACCACCTTGAACATTGCCATCGCCCCGGAGGTGCCACCTTCCTAAAGGGGCTGTCTGGATCAAGCAGCACTTCATTTGGAAAATTCAGGTCAACAGCCTGCATTTGCACCATGTGGAGCCAGCTGCTTGTTGGTGCATAATGTATGTCAGCTCTTACCTGTAGGGGATTTGCCTAGGAGATCTGTGCCCCCGGTGGGGGCTGGTGCTTTCCCCATGACTCAGCATGGGCCCACTTAGGGTGGCCCCCAAAGCATAAAAGAACAGGACTAATGGGCGGCAAGCCACATAGTTTGGAGAGAGCCAGGTGGCCTATAGCAGAGGTTCTCAAAACTGGCGGAGGCAGTGAGCCCTGCCCATCTGAGCTGGACCCTTTGGGCTCCAGGGAGAAGGAAGCCAGGCAGAGAGTGAGCCCATGCAGAGAGTGACTCTCTTCTGCCCCCTCAGGCTACTGTGGGGCTGAAATTCTTCTTCTGGAAGTAACATAGAGACCGAACCTACAACTTTCCCTTTGAATGGTAATTGAGTTTTCCAGGGAAGGATATTTAATAAGTTCCATTCAGGAAGTCTCTGTTACCAACAAAGACTTAACAAAGTTAATTATACTAAACAGCAATTATCGTGTCTCCTCATTGTTCAATTATCTGCTGAACTGGTGTTTCCTGATTAATTTTCTGATTCAAACGTATTAAACTGAAAAGACCAGCAAACAGCCCCTGACAGGTTCCTTAAAAAGGGGAGAGGCTGCAGCTGGCTGTGCGGGGCAGTGGGCACAGGGGCCCCCGGAAGCTGTTTTCACATTCCCAACTGGGGGCCAAGGGCAGGCGAGGGAGGCCAGTGAAGGGGAGGTGGCACTCTGTCCCCGCGCAAAGACACAACCATCAGCATCTCCACTCAGTCATCCTGTCCCCAAACCTGGTTTCACCCCAGGTGGAAATGGCATTCTGGCCAATGGTACCTACTTGTAGGTGCATTGCAGAAATTGGGTGTCATTCTCCACCTCCCTCGCCCCTCTCCAGGGATGTATTATAATCATTTTCTTATAAATGTCCTTAACTAGCGAAATCTCCACCCTGGCAAAGCCCCAGTTCTGCTAACCCTGCTCAAAGGGCCTCCCTGTATTGACACGTACTCCTCTAAGCATTGCTCAGGAAACCCTTTTAACTGTGCTGACTCATGTGCTCAGACCTCCGACGGGAATTCAGCATTGCCCTGCCATGCCACTACACTTCTGCCCTGTGTTCCCTTCGCTGCTGACATGGCAGCCTCCCTCTGCTCCAATCCTCAGCTCCCACCTCCCCCATCCTCAATGTCGGCTGGTGACCTTGCCTTACACTTCAACGAGACATAGAAGCAATCAGACAAGAACTTCTGTGTCTTCCCATCTCTAACTCGCAAACCTCCTCCTGTTGGAATAGCGTACGTGTCCGTACTCTTAACAGAGGCCGGGCCCCTCCACTCTGCCCTGGGTCCTGTTCTTTTTCACCTTCTCAAGGACTTTGTTCCTGTAAATATCCTCTCTTTCCTGCATCATCAGTTTCTTCCCTCTCAACTGGATCATTCCCATTAGCATGCAAAATGCTGTAGTACCACTCATCTAAAGAAAAAAGAAAAAGAAGAAAAAGAAAAATTGCCTTCAAACAGCATATATATGCTATAGTTATTCTGTCGAATGTCTGAAACATTTCATAAGAATAAGAAAGTAAAACAAAAGTCCCAAGTGCCTTCTCTGGAGCCCATATGCCGTCCCTGTGTTGCTCATTTTTCTACCATCCTTCGCAGCAAAGCTTCTCAAAGGTGCTGATGGATCCACTGTCCTCACTTCCACCCCACCCCCACCCTTCTCTCCTCTGCATACTTGAACTTACTTGAGGACGGAGTCCTCACCATGGCCCTGAAATTGCTCCTACTGTGGTCAACAACCCACTTGTTGTCCAATGGTCTCTCCTTTTTTCTCACCTTATGCAGCCTCAGCAGTCCAATGCCGACCCTTTCTTCTTGGAACACTTGGTCCACTCACGCTGACCAGCTCTCCTCCTCCCTCCCTCCCTGCCCTTTCTCAGTCTGCTTTGTTCTCTCCTCCTTGACCCAGCACTGAAACTCTAGAGACTGCTGTGCCCTCTTTTTTTCCTCTTTTACATTTCTTTAGATGATCTCATAAGACTTGGCTTTAAGCACCATGGCTTTAAATCCTTTCTATACCTTGAATGACTCACACATTTGTGTGTCCATTCTAGACCTCTCTTTTGAGTTCCATGGTGAATGTCCAACTTGGAACTGAACACTTCCATTTGGATATCTAATAGACATTTCTATCTAAATCCACCCAAAAGGGAACTTGTGATTTCTTGCCAAACCTAACTTGAATCCACTCCTCCCCAAGTTTTTCACATCTCAGTAAATGACATTGATGTTTGCCAGACTACGGAGGCTAACCATGTGGCATCTCTCTTGGTCCTTCCTCTTCTCTCCTCACAAGCACGTGGAACCAGCAAGTGTTGTCATTGGCCTCCAAACCAAATCTCTATTCTGGCCACTTCTCTCCATCTTTGCAGCTACCATTCTAGGCCAAGTTAGTTCTTGTCTGGGCCACTTTCACTCTTATTTCTAGAGAGTCCTTCTTCCACAGAGCAGAGTATCAGTTATATATTGCTACATAACAAGTCAGCCCCAACCTAAGTGGCATAAAACTGTAACCACTTGGTTTGCTCACAAACCAGGCCAGGCTCACTTGGGTGGTTTTCCTGCTGGGCTCACCCTGAGGTCACTTATTCTGCTGCATGCCGTCAGCTGTCAACTGTGGCTGGTTGGTTCAGGGACCCTCAGCTGGGACAGCTTATCTCCGCTCTACTTGGCCTCCTTCTCCAGCCGATTAGCCTAGGTTTCTTCACATGGCAGGGTGGTTTGTGCCCAGGTCTTAATTTACAAAGGTGATTCCTGGGCGACGACATGGAGAGATGAGTGTAATGTTACTCACAGTTCCTCTGGAAACAAGGTCCCTGGCGCTCCCTGCAGGACCCTGGGGAAGCACCGATGTCAGACAAGAGGCAGGAAGGAGTGAAGGGAAGACATAGGCCTTTTTAGTTAGCTGGGGCTGGGGGAGGACTCTTCTCACCTGCAAGGGCCCCCAGTGATGCACAAACATCATAAAATGTAGAAAAGTGAAAAATAGGCTTACTGCACGAAGTAGCAAGAGGGTAAGAGTGGAAGCTGTACTTTGTTGTTGAGGTCTAGCTTTGGAACTTTCAAATATCATTCCCACTGCTTTCTGTTGGTCAAAGTAGTCAGGAGACCCCCTCAGATTTCAGTGGAGTGGAGAAATGGATTGTCCCCTCTTGGTTGGGGAGGGACATTATCACATAACTTAGAGATGTGCACACAGGGATTGGAAAAATTATAGCCACATTTCATAACCTATGTTATAAGCAACCAGCGAGATGTTTTTAAAGCAGGCATCAGTGGGTGTCACTCTCCTTGTAAAGCTGTCTGATGGCTTTCTTCCCACTGCTATTGAAATAAAGCCCGTGACCTTCCAGCTCCTCATGAGCTGGTCCCTGCTTTATCCCTCACTCCTGCCCTTGCTTCAAGTGCCCTGGCCATGCTGGCCTTCTCCCCATTTCTTGGATGCTCATAGCTAATTCCAGCCTCAGGATCTTCCCCATCTGTTCAGACTGCTCTTCCACACAACTTGGCAATTTGGGATCCTCCATCCACCTTTAAGGTCTCAGCTGAAGAGCAAGTAGCCAGAAAAGCCTTCCTTAGCCTGCTAACCAAAATGATCTTTCCCTACCTTTACCCCGCAAGTCCCTCTCTAGTGCATTGCCTTGTATTATTTTCTTAATTATAATAATTAGTAATCACATGGTGCTTACTATGGGTCAGGCACAGTTCTAAGCTCTTTATACATATTCACTCATTACATCCTCACAACCACCCAGTGGGGCAGATACTATTAATATCCTCACTTTGCAGATGAGGAAACTGAGGCATGGAAAAATTAAACGACTTGCCCAAGCTGATACATCTTTGTTGCGTTAACTTCTGTTTACTTCTTTATTCTTGTTTTTTAACCCCACCATAACATGAGTTTCACAGGAGTAAGACATTGACTTTCTGATTCAGAGCCTAGAATAGTGTCTATTGCATAGCTGATGTTCCATAAATATTTGTTGAATAAATGAATAAACCTTCCTGTCCAATTCATTGCCAAAGCTGTCTCCAAGAATAATGTTTACTTCCTAAACATTTATTAATTTCAGCCACCTTTCTCTATCTATCTTTCTCCCACATAAATAAACATAACTCTTAACCTGGTCCTGTGCCATCCTCTTTAGACTCATTCCCTCCCTCCCTCCTACCCATGGCAGAGTGAGCAAGCTGAAATAAAGAGGCCACATTCTTCTGTTTAAAAAGCTCTCACAGCTACCCTGGCTGGTGTGGCTCAGTGGGTTGAGTGCCAACCTGCAAACCAAAGGGTCGCCAGTTCGATTCCCAGGCAGGGCACATGCCTAGGTTGCAGACCAGGTCTCCATCCAGGTCCGCAATCAGGTCCCCAGCTGGAGGCATGAGAAAGACAACCATACATTGATGTTTCTCTCCCTTCCTCTAAAAAAATAATAAATACAACCTTTAAAAATAATAATAAAATAAAGCAAAAAGCTCTCACAGCCTCCAATTATCTTCACAACAAATTGCACACTCCTCAAAATGACCTAACTCTGCTACTTCCCAAACTTGCAGGATTTTCCCCACATCCATGCCCTTGTCTGAGGCACCTTTCCTCTCTTTCTCTATGCAGACTCCTATTCCTCTATGGAAACCCAGTTTAAATGACCCCTGTTCATGTTTATAGGCACTAGTGTGTGATACATTCCTCTATACCATAGATACTCATCATTCAGCCATCCATCCGCCCATCTAGCCTTTACTGAGCACAACTTTCAGAAGCTCAGTTTGTGGGCTAAACAGGTGCAGTAATTATTATTTTTGTACACTTATTTATTTGCATGTTCATTTCTTCCTTTACATTGAAAGCCTCATTTGCTTTTATATTCCTAACACCTAGCTTAATAAATGTCTGCTGAATAAATGAAGATACTTATGAAACAAACCAGCACAGGTTATTGAGAGAGAACCCTGAAGCTGACTTAACTCAGGGTGGGAAGATCAGGGAAGACTTCCTGGGAGAGGTGATGTTGAAATTGAGATTTACCTAATTCTTATCTTGCCCCCTCAGACTGTGAGCTTCTTGAGGGCAGGGATTCTGTACCATTTGTATTTTTATATGGGCTAGCATATAACATGGTGCTTGGTACATATTAATCAACTCAATTTTTTTTCTTTTTTTTTTTAGTTGTGATAAAATACATGGAACAGAAAATTTACCAAATTTAAATCAGGAGGCTGATTAGTTGCATGCTCACCTCTTCCCCTACTGCCTTCCTCCCTTGTGTTAACTGTGTAGGCATCTGTCTCCCTCGCTAGATTACAAGCTCCTTTGAGGCCAGAGAGCATACTTGGGCATGTTTGTATTCCCCGCGGTGCCTGCCACTTTGCAGGCAGGCATCAATAGAGAGCTGTTAAATAAATAAATAAATAGCTGCACCGAACGATTTATCCTAATTAACTCCTCGGAAGTAGTTTTCTCAGGATGGATTCAGTATGTAGTTTCTGCCATCTTCTAAAAGCCTTAACCGTTATGCACACCAGATTCTGGTCATTCCATGTTCTGTGCTGGTGTCCCCATCTTGAACTGTAACAGATGGCTCAGCTCGGCACCCCAGAGCCCTCCTTGTCTCCCAGACATGAGGTTTGGTCTCATGATTCCTGGAGGTAATGTTGTGTCATGACTGAGACACGATGTTGTGAGGGTTGCAGTCCAGGAAGCCAGAGCAACCTGAGGCTGGTTAAGAACACTTTCTTGCTGGGGCCTTGACTCCAAAGCCCACGTGGTGCGAGAGTCGGCTAGGGGCCACCTTCACCTTACCTATCTGGGTACCAATGACTTAAAATGTTTGGTCTGCTTCATCTTCTTCCTAAACCTTGGACCTCAAACTCAGCTCTTCTCATTTCACTGGGAGGAAAACTTTGTCTAAAGCTGGAGCCAGGATGGAACTTAATGCTTAGAGGGAGCTGGCCTAAATCATTGACCAAGGCTTTTCCCTGAGCACATTGCCTTCGAGTGCCTCTCACCTCATCTTATAGGAGAGGAGAGAGCATCCATAAAATGGCTACACCCATTTTTGCTTGACCCCTTTGAAGCCCCATTCAGTGGGACTGTGGCCCAAAATACTGGCTCTGAATTTGAGCTATGCAGAGGGGCACCCCTCCCTTAAGAAGTGGGGAACCAGATGGATGGGAAGTGCAGTTCTTTGGTCTCCTAGAGCCTTGCATCTCCCTTTCTACCACCCAGCTCAGTTCCAGGGAAGGGGAAATTTAAGGAGGTTTCCTTTAGGAGTTTGCATCTCAATGACAGTCCAATCTTGAAGAGAAGCCCTCTGTTTAATCCTGAAACCGAAGCTCTCCTGATATTGGGGGCATGTCTTTCCCTCCCCACCTTACGTCTGGCCTTGTATCCCAGTCACTGGGCCTGTACTTGGCTCCGACCATCCTTGTGGGTATGGGACGCTCTATCTCTGAGCCCGGGATCTTGGAGGCTTACGCTTCCCTACTCCCCGCCAGGTTCATTGAAGCGCCTTTAAACTCACATGTTGAAACACTCAGTGTCTCCTAAACCTCCTTATGGCTGAACTCGCTTTGATAACGAATTGTTCCTCTATTGGGCACTTGTAAGCCCTTCCCTAGATCCTGGGGCCCGCCAGCACGAGCTGATATTTCAGTCAGCTTCAGCTGGGCTCACCTTCTAGCCGGGGCCTCCCCGCGGCTGGTGGCTGGGTTGCCAGGCCACAGCCTCTTCTGTTCCCCATTCGAACCTCTGCTCCCCACTTTCCAGCTCCTCTGCTCATTGATCTGGCATAAAGCCTAACCAAGTCTAGATACAGCGCTTCACTTCTGATCATTGCTTTACTTTTTAGTGTCACTCAGATAGTAGCTTAAAATAATGAAAAGCTTTGTTTTTTAAGCATTATTGATTTACTATCAGTCATTAATCCCCAAAGAAAACATGTCTTAGTGAACTCAGACTAGAACATAATAGGAGAAGATAGTGATGGCCACACATTAAATAGAATAAAATATGATTGCATTCTGTTACTTCAAATTTATGTTTAAATAACCTGAGTTTTTAGAAAATATGGATATATCTGCTCTTGCCATTATAGTCTCAGAGACCGACAAGTTTTGTTGAGGGCTGGTTTGATTAGTATAAATAATGTTCAAGACATGATTTATTGAATGTATTTCTGTATTCATGCATTAGTTCATTCATACATGCATTTATGTGTTTGTTTATTCTATAAAACACCCTTTGAGTGCCCAGCACATACTAGACAAAGAACTAGGTGTTATAGATTCAGAGGTAAATAAACAGGAATCCCAGCTTCAAGGAGTAACTGTTCTAGAAAAAGAGGCAGATCATTCCAATGACACAAGTATGGAGGGCAGCCTCTGAGGTGGCCCCCAGTGGTTCCTGCCTCCTGCTTTTCATGCCTTGGTGTACTTCCCTCCCTTGTGTGTGGGCTGGACCTAGGGAATCAGTTTTAATAACTACAGGAAAAGTAATGGGCTGTCACTTTCATAATTAGGTTATAAACAGGCTCTGGCTTTTATCTCTAGCTGTCCTCTCTCACTCTCTTGCTCACATGCTCTGAGGGAAGCCTGCTGCCATGTCTGAGCGTATTTTTGGCCAAAGGCTGCTGAGGGCCTGAGGCCCGGAAACAGCCGCAGCAATGAGCTTGGAAGTGGACCTTCTGAGGCCCACCAGCAGCCATGAGCATGAACTTGTGAGTGGATCCCTCCCCTCTTGATGACAGCCCCCTATGGCACTCTGAGCCTGCGTACGGAGCTAAGGCACATCCAGATTCCTGGTGTCCAGAAACTATGATGCGATGCATGTTTGCCTTTTAAAAAATAATTATTTTTAAATTACAGTTGACATATAATATTCTATTAGTTTTAGCGATTAGAAATCATATAACTTACTAAGGGATTATCATGATAAATCTCATACCCATATATCGTTATTAGAATATTATTGACTACACTCCTTATGCTGTAGTTTACATATGGCTATTCTGTAACAACCAATTTGCACTTCTTAATCCCTTCATCTTTTTCATTATTCCCCCTAACCTCCCTCCTACTTAGCAACCATCAAGATGTTCTCAGTATCTATGAGTCTGTTTCTAGTCTACTTATTTATTTAAAAGATTTATTCATTATTTTCAGAGAGAAGGCAGGGAGGGAGGGAGAAAGGGAGAGAAGCATCAATGTATGGTTGCCTTTCACCTGCCTCCAGCTAAGGACCTGGCAGGAGACCTGGCTTGTAACCTGGATATGTGCCTTGATTGGGGAATCAAACCAGCAGCCTTTGGGTTCGCAGGCTGATGCCAATCCGCTGAGCCACACCAGTTGGGCCTCATTTATTTAAAAAAAATTTAATTGTGCATAAACATGCATTTATTGACATTTTATTTTTCATATTTTTTATTATTTTTTCCTTCTTCTTAAAGAAGACCCTTTAACATTCATGCAATACTGGTTTGGTGATGATGAACTCCTTTAGCTTTTTCTTGTCTGGAAAGCTCTTATCTGTCCTTGGATTATAAATGATAACTTTGCTGGGTAGAGTAATCTTGATTATAGGTCCTTACTTTTCATCATTTTGAATATTTTGTGCCAGTTTCTTCTGACCTTAGATGTTTTTGTTGAGAAATCAGCAGACAGTCTTAATAGGAGCTTCCTTGGAAGTAACTGTTATTTCCAAGTTAGCTGCTTTTAAGATTTTCTCTTTGCCTTTAACCTTTTGTACTTATTTATTTATTGAATGTATTGGGGGTGACATTGATGAATAAAATTATATAGGCTTCAGGTATACAATTCTATAATGCATCATCTGTTTATTGTATTGAGGGCTTACCACCGGAAGTCAAGCCTCCTTTCATCACCATTCATCCCACTAATCTTTTGCATTTTAATTATGGGTGCTTTGATGTGGTCCTCTTTGGGATCATCTTGTTGTAGGACTCTCTGAACTTCCTGAACTTGTAGGTCTATTTCCTTCACCATAACATGAAATTTCCTATCATTCTTTTCAAATAGATTTTCAATTTCTTACACTCTCTCTTCTTCTGGTTCCCCCATGATTCAAATATTGATATGCTTGAATTTGTCTCAGAGGCTCTTATACTATCCTCATTTTTTGGATTCTTATTTCTTTTTGCTCTTTTGATTTTTTGGTTTTTGCTTCCTTATATTCCAAATTGCTAATTTGATTCTTGGTTTCAACTACTCTACTGTTGATTCCCTGTAAATTATTCTTCATGTCAGTTAGTGTATGCTTCATTTCTGACTGGTTCTTTTTTATGGTTTCCATTTTTTTTTTTTTTTTTTTAAATGCTGTTGAGGTCCTCACTGAGTTCATTGAGCATCCTTATAAGAGTGTTTTGAACTCTGCATCTAGTAGATTGTTTGTCTGAATTTTATTTAGTTCTTTTTTTTGGGGGGGCGGGGTTGTTCTGTTCTTTCATTTGGGACATAGTTCTTTATCTCCTCATTTGAACAGCCTCCCTATGTTTGTTTCTATGTACGAAGTAGAGTTGCTACATTTCCTGGGCTTGGTAGAATGGCTTAATGTAGTAGATGTCCTGTACAGTCCAGTGACACAGCCTTCATTTGCCTAAGCTGGGCACTCCAGGTATGTATCCACCCCTGTGTGGGCTGTGTACATCCTTTTGTTGTATTTGAATCTTATTGCTGTTGGCACATCAATAGGAGGGATTCATCTCCAGCCAATTGACTACAAGGAATTTCTGTTATCGTTGTGGAGGATCAGCTGTGCAGGGGCTCACCCCAAAGAGCAGGACTTTCTTCAGTGGGTTTCTAGGGCCCAGTGAGTCTGCCCCTTTAGTGTGCCACTTTTGGAGGTGGTTGAGTGGTGTTTCAATGTGATCTAAAGCTGTCCACTGGGTGTGGCATCACTGAAACTACCACTGGATGATAGGTGCAGGTCAAGGTCAGCTGCTGCCTATGTTCTGACTGGGAACACTGGGCATGAGCTGCAAAGTGATCATGTTAGTTAGTGTATGTTTCACTAACTGCTTGTTCTGGGTTTGGAGGTGCCCAGGAGAGGTTCAGATACAAACCAAGGCTGGCAACTACTAGTGCTGGGCCTTGGGCTGCTTAGTGAGAGGTATGAGGCCAGATGTTGCTTGTCTGAGAGATTTTAGGGAAATCTGAAGCTTGAGTCAAAACAGGCCATTTATATAGAATAGCCACTGGAAATAGCTTGGGTGGGCCTGCAGGTTGGTTGGAGCAGAGTATCATGGAATCACCAGGGCAGAGTGAGTCGGGTTGATGGAGACTTCCATATGGCACCTGCCTCTGGATCTGAGAGGAGAGAGCTCAGAAAGGGAACAATGGCTTCTGCCAACACTTCTGTTTGGGAGAAAGCTACTTCTCCAGCTCTTACCCTGATGTCAGACAATTCAATCCCTCTCTGTATTTCCCTGGTGTTTTTAAGCTGCTGCTCCAGTAATGAAGCCCAGAGGGAGTGAGTCCAAGTAATCTTGTGCACCAGCTCTTTAAGGAGGATGCCTGAAACTCCATCTCAGCCACAGTCCCCACTGGGTTTTACAGCCAGAAGTTATGGGGACTTCTCTTTCTGGCACTGGAATCCTGAGCTGGGGAGCCTTGTGTGGGGCTGGAACCTGAAGCCCCTCAGGGGGCACCTCTGCTGCTGAGATATCCCTCCTGATTTTTATCCACCACACATGGGTATGGGACCAGATCCTTTTGCATTTCTGCCTCTCCTACAAGTTTTGATGTGGCTTCTTGTTTATAGCTTTAGTTATAGGACTTCTGTTTAGCTAGATTTTAGGTGGTTCTGAATGATGGTTGTTCTGTAGTTTAGTTGTAATTTTGATGTGGTTGTGAGAGGGTGGGAATATCACTTTTACCTATATTGGTATCTTGGCTGGAAGTTCCCTCTTTGCCTTAAAAAATGATTTTATTTATTTTTAGAGAGAGGGGACGGGAGGGAAAAAGAAAGGGAGAGAAACATTAATGGGTGAAAGACATCAATCGGTTGCCTCTCACATGCCTCCAACAGGGAACTGAACCTGCAACCCAGTCATGTGCCTTCCTGGGAAATCGAACAGGCAACCTTTTGCCCAACCAGTGGAGCCATGCCAGTCAGGGGCCTCTTTGCCTTTGTAAACCACTACATTTTGGGGTAATTTGTTATGCAGCAATAGATAACTATTACAACATGATGCCTTTGCTGGAGAGATGAAGCATGTATTGCCAGAGATTAAATCTGCATGGAGAAGTTGGCCTAGGTTTCCCTAAGGGGGCAGTGGTCTTCTAGCTGGCAAACACAGGTACAGATAATAGGTAGTGCTCCATCCTTCCCATCCCTTTATCCCATCATTCATATATAATCTTCCAGTTTCTCCCCTAGAGTCTCTTGCACCTTGTAAAGAAACTGAGCCATCTTGTTCCATAGATCTGGGCTATTGTTAATGGACTATTATTAATGGACTAAGGGATGTTTCTCTACCAACACTCTCTTTCAGCTACAGTGGACTGGCTCTGTCCTGCTATTCCACCCGGGCCCCAACCCTAGCTGCTGTTTTTCCCCAAAAGGGACCTCAGCATTTCATCTTTCATTTACACGTCTCTGCTCAGCACAGCTCGGCATATCTCCCTGTGTCCTCCTCTATTAAAAATGACACAAAAGTAAAGGAGACACATAGCTCTTTGAAAAAGCTTCCTGATCCAAACTTTTTTTAATGAGACAGAATATAAAGAGTCTGTCTTATCTCTTCGATGTGACTCCCTTGTGCTATAATCAAGCAGAATTAATTAAAAGCAATCAAGTTGCTGTGGGTGCCTGAGGCACCAGTCTTTCATCTTAGCCCTGTGTTGCTCTCCCCGCCAGGGCGGGGCTTCGGGCAGGAAAGTGGGGTGGGCCCCCAGGAGAAACAGCGCACCCAAACACTTACGTTGCCGGGGCATGACCCTAACTGCTGGAGGGCGTGGGGTCCCACTCAGGGAAACATTTCCATGCTGCTCTAGGTGAAAGATCTAGATTATAGAGTTTCTCAACTTTTCAGGCTACAGACATGGAGACTGGACACATCTCTGTTGTGGACAGCTGTCCTATGTGTTGTAGGATGTTTAGCAGCATCCATGACCTCCACCCACTAGATGCTGGTAGCATCTTCCCAGCTGTGAAAACCAAAAATGTCTCCAGACATTATCAACTATTTCCTGCAGGGTTGGGAGAGCAAAATTGCCTTAATTGAGAACCATTGGTCCAGACTAGTTTTCTTCAAAAAACGTGCATTGTGTCAACTGGACCAGACACTTTTCAGTTACCGTGGCCCCTGGCGCATGGGGTAGCTTCATGATGACAAAGACTCTACTTGCAATAACTTGGGGTGTTTTATTATTCAGGTGGAACCTAACAGCCAGGTACAAAGAGGCTGGCAATGTGGAGCTTTTTCACCTAAAGAGTGATGATCCTTCCCAAGATGCAGGAAGCCCCTCCCCAGGCAACATTTCATACTGCCAAGAATTGCACACCCTCTCCTAGCATCAGCCACCTCCCCTTGTTGTGACATTTCCCAACACTCAGCTGTGAGTGAGACGTCAGAGGACTTTCATCCCCAGTTGTGTGATGTTTATTCTCACTGCTCCCTTTCTGTCTCTTAGCTCACAAGTATCTTATGGGATCTTAGAATCTTTGGCACCTGTCATACCCCAAGGCTATGAACTGTGCTAGGTTTTTACAAGAGCAGGAATATGACCTGGACAGCCCCTCTTTGGTCCAGCAACAGTAAATTAGGTGAATAAAATTATATCCTATATAACAACCAGAAGGGAATGGAAAAGCATGCTAAGTTATCCAAGGAGTGCGGGCTTTCACCCAGTGGCCCCATTTATTAGATAAAGAAAGACACAGAGCTGAAACATTGCTTAATGCAGGATGGCAGGGGCTGAAGCATTGCCTAATTCTAAAGAACAAAGGAGGAGTTTTCACCCAAGCTTGTTTGGTGCTGCATAGAGTCTATTAGAGCCCCTCTCTTCTCATTGATTATGTATCTTTTTAAGCCTCCCCATTAGGTTGGACACCTGCAGGATGGGAGAAATAGGAGACCATCCTTCCTTGGAAGAGACAGAGGGAATGGGAGACCTTTGAAGTGGGTAGGGAAATCATTGGTTTTAGAACCATCATTATGTGCCAGACGCAGTGCTTGTAGTACTTCTTGTGCCCTCGCAGTCCCGAGAGGTAACTGTCATGATCCTCCCTTGTGGAAACTGAAGCAACTAGGAAGTGGCTGAGCCAGAATTCCAATCCAAGTGTTGCAGTCTTTCCTCTCATTCAGTTCTTTTCCTGAAGCCCATAAGACAGGCTTAAGGATATGGGGTCTCAGGGCACTTAGGACAAGGGCTGATGAAGGGCTAGCTATGTCACAGGATCCCAATTCCAGAGGAAGCAGAGGCAGGCTCAAGACTCAGTCTACTTCTGATACCTTTCAGGGTTCCTTGGGGATCAGGGCTTAAGTACAAAACTGAGAACAAATTAGCTTGACACCTCTGCCTTCCTCGTCACATCGCTGAGTCATACTGCTATACCTCATTTGTTACTCATATTTCCAGAAATATAAGTATTTGTCTTAGTTCATTTGGACTGCTGTTCCAAATTAACATAGCTAGGTGGCTTATAAACAATGGAAATTTGTCACAGCTCTGGAGGCTAGGAAGTTCAAGGTGCCAGTAGATTTGTGTCTGGTTCAAACCTGATTCCTGGCTCATAGATGGTAGTCTTTTCTGCTATGCCCTCACATAGCATCAGGGTGAGAGAGAGGTCTCTTTTATAGGCCACTAATCCCACTCAGGAGGGCCCTTCCCTCATGATCTAATTACCTTGGAAAGGCCGCAGATCCAAATACTTTCACATTGGGAATTAATTTTGAGGTCACACAAATATTCAGTCTAAGTCATCTTTCTACTCAAGAGTTACCACAATATGGCCTTCTCTGATCAGGTCCCCAAAACATATGCTCATGCTCTAATCCTGGACCCTGTGAATGTGACCTTATTTGGAAAAAGTATCTTTGTAGATATAAACAAGTTAGGAATCTTGAGGTGAGATCATCCTGGATTATCTCTGTGGACCATAGAACCAATGACAAATATCTATATGAGAGACAGAAAAGAAGACACAGAGTGGAGAAGGCCATGTGACGATGAAGGCAGAGATTGGAGTGATGTAGTCACAAGCCAAGGAATGCTGACAGCTACCTGAAGATGAAAGAGGCAAAGAAGGATCCTCCCTCTAACCTTGATTTTGGGCATCTGCCCTCCAGAGTTGCAAGAGAATAATTTTCTATTGTTTTAAGCCACTAAGTTTGTGGTAATTTGTTATAGTAGCACTATGAAATGAATACAGGGCACCAAAGTTAAATGTGATGCCATTAACGTTTCCTCCTGCTTCATCAGTTTCCCATTGTCAGGATGCCCAACGCCTGGGTGGCCTTCTCCCCTAGTTGCAATGATGGAACATAAAGGGTACCCTGGAGGCATGGGAAAGCCATTCAATGTAGCTGAAGCACAGAATGTAGGAATATGGGGTAGGAAGCTGTCTTGTAGTAACCAAGGAAGATAAGATAGTATAGCTGGAGATAGTGGGTACTCTGAGAGATGTTAATGAGTTAAAAAAGACAGGACTTGGTAATCAATGCATGAGGAAGAGGGAGGTGTCCCAGGTTTCTGGCTTGTATCCTGGAATAAATGTTGGTTCCCTCCACTCAGACAGAGAACATAGGGGTAGGTTTGGGTTTCCTCTTTCACATTCCCATGTATCTCCATCAAACTCTGCCCTTTACCTCTAACTCCAAGGTGATATCTTTATTGGGTAGGCTGTTCCCACTTGGTCAAGGGAGCACACTTGGGAGAAGAGTTAGCACCCTTGGGAGCCAGCCAAGCCACCAGGGAAAAGCTCATTGTGAATGGACTGGTTGTCTGTTGAAGCTCTTCAGTTATTTTTATTTGTCACCAAGATCTTCCTGCTAGTGGTCTATTTCCATTAAAGTCATCACAGAAATATTTTGAAAATCAGGTCAATTAAATTAAGGTTCTCTCTCAGTATCCTGGAGAGACTGGAGGTCAGTGACTCCAAAACCAGATCTGGCTAATGACTGACTCTGAGTCCATGGACCTATTTATGCAGCAGCAAGGCATTTAATCAGGTTTGCTTAAGTTGACAAGTGAAAACGGAAGCAGCTTTTGGGTCTGGGGCAGGAGCCAGAACTGATTCAATACTCTGTATTGAGACTAAAAACAGAATTACAGGGCTGTATGAGGTGGCCCACTGCCTCTCACTATGACATTTCTACCCTGTTTCTCTGCCAGGGCTCCTTTATTTCCCCAGGTCAACTTCTAAGTTCAGTTACTTGTCACCTGTCTCTTGGCTGTCTCTAAAGTCTCCTAAGTGGTCCTCTGTCTTTCCTCACCCATGGAAAGTGCTGTTTCAAGCACCAGATCATCATGATTCCATTCAACACCCTATTGCCTGTGGGTCCACCTCTAATTCTTTAGCCTGATATTCAGTCTCATGCAGGATTCTTTCTCTTCTCTTCAGTTCTCTGTTTCTCTATACCTGCCAGGGCTGACACTCTGCCAGATCTTGTCCTAGACTTGTTTATTGCCATCTTTGTCTTTGTTGGATGTCCTTGCCTGGGAAGTATCCCTGTTTTCTCTTCTCCTGAGCTTTGTAGCATATTCATTAAGTGTGTAACCCTGGAATCAGACTTTGGTTTTACATCCTGCCTCTGTCACTGACATGAAGTAAAATACTGTATATAAAGCTTTAAGCACAGGGCCTGACATAAAATAAGTGCTCCATAATGCAGGCCATGACAGTCTTATTACCCCTATGCATCACTTCCTTTGAGTGCCACTACTCACTTCTTTCAGAAGTCTTTCTTGCGTAACATCAGCCTGGTCCTCCCTGACCCTGCCCACTCACAGGTGATAAAACCTCATGTGGTGAGTCTCGTTAGAGTCTTTTCTGATTGACCCCATGGTGGCCTGGAATAACTAGTACTTTCTTCCCATGTTTGGCCCAGTATTCAGTGTATTTTGATGAGTTTTTGCTGAACTGGGCTGAATCAAAACTTTCTTTGAATGTCAGTCATGTGCCATCCATCCATCCATCCATCCATCCATCCATCCATCTGCTTAATCATTCAGCAATATTTTGAACACCTCTATGTACAAGGCAATATTCTAGGTATTGGGTGTGCCATACTGGACAAGCTAGAACTCTGCCCTACTTCCATAAATTCATTGTCTAGGTAGGAGACAGACACTTATGTAGGCAGCTATGACACAGAGTGACAAATGTTCTGATGAGGAAAGTACAGGGTGCTGATATAACTCAAAAGCCCAAAGGAGAAGTTCTTAACTCTACCTTGGAAGATCAGGGAAGACTTCCTAGAGGAAGCAAGGTTTAAGTTGAGACTCAAAAAAAGAGCAAAATTTAACCACTGAATTCTAAGTAAAGAGTGTTTCAGTTGAGGGAACTGCATGTGCAAAAATAGAGTGAAAAGAGGGACAGGTGTATTGGAAATCGGGGTGGAGAGAGAGTGTGTGTGTATACATGTGTGCATTGGAGGTGGAAGTGTGAGAAGAGGCTAGAGAGGCAAGCAGGGGCCAGCATACACAGGGATTTATTTCTGTGTTGAGAAGATTGGGCTTACACATCTGAGGAATGCAATAAATGTTGGCTGAGAAAGTGAGTGGGAGTGTTTCTGTGGGGAGAAGACATGATCAGATTTATAATGTAGAAAAATTACACTGTCTGCAGTGCTGAGAATGAAGGGAGGCTGGTTTGTCCATCTCCCTGACAAAGGGTCTGACTTGCTTCTTTTCCCAAGCATCCCAATTCCCACTAGCCTGGTTCCTGCCAGCCTCCTTCTGGGGACTGGACTCCATCTTCTGTTCTCAGCTGTTGACTCAGGTCTTGCCCAAAATGGATGAGTAAACTGGAACTAGGATCCTGCCACTCCAGGTTTAGTCTTTACCTACAGGGAGACTGAGTCTATTGACTGAATCTCTTGCATAGAGTTCTTGGCTACTCATCTGGGCCACACTTGTGATGACTGCATATCTTTGGACAATACAGTTTGGATCTTTCACTATCACTTCTAGGGTAGCAGCAACTTTATCCACTCATTCATCTGTCTCAAACATTTCCAGTTATATAGTATGACCCCAGTAAAGTATCCCAGTGTCTACCCAGTGGTAAGCAAAGCCAACATGGCTCTAGAGTTCATGGCAATTATGAGAGATGGATATTTAATAAATATAAATGGTTCTAACTGGGGTTGAAAACAAGATTAAGGTTAAAACTGAAAGGTAGCACGGGGAGCCTGCTTCAGATTGGATGGTATGTCAGATAGCTTCCCTTGGCTCCTCCAGGTCATCCCGACCCTCTGTTCACCCCGGTCTGTGACCTGGCAGGCTGACCTGGAGGGACTGCATCAGGTGGCTCTCTTGTCCTCTGGCTTTAGTAGGTTTAGCCAAAGGGAATCTCCAGCCAGAGAGAGATGAGGTGGGAGAGAGGGAGGGTTGGGGGGGAGAGAGAGATGAGGTTGGGGGACGGACGTGTTCTTTGAGCTCCTGTGTGTGGGATCACCCTGGGCTGGCTTAGCCATTGTCCTGTTCCTTCTTCCTTCTGGCCTAGGGTTGTTTCTGCTCTGTCCCTTGCTCCCTCCCTCCCTCTTGCTCCTCTAATTAGCCTCATGGGAGTGTGCCATTGTTCCCCGCCAGGACCCTGACAGATACAGATGGCAACAGCCTTTCTGAGGGAGTGACATTTAAGCTAGACTAGTGGGCAGAGAGGGAGCCAGCCCTGTGAAGCCTGGGGGAAGAGTGATACTCCAGGCAAAGGAAGCCACATGTAGAACTCTGAGGTGGAAGAGCTAGTCCTTGCCCTTAGGAACAGAACAGAGAGAAGGGTGGTGTGTCTTGGCACAATGAGCCAGGGACCCGGCATGGCATGAGATTGAAGAGTTGCTGGGGGTACAGCCTTTGGGACTGTGGGCTGTTGAAGGAATTAGAATTTCATCTTGATCACAGTCAGATAGCAGAAGAAGTTCTTGGCCTGCCTTATGGTCACCACTGTCATTGTGGTGGCCTTTACTAGAGATAAAAATGCTGATAATGAACATTTGTTGAGCACCTACTATGTTCAGGCATTATTTTAAATGCTTTGGATGCATTGATTTATTCAGTGGTTTAATAGCTCCATGATGAAGGCATTATTATCACCCACATTTCATAAGTAAAGAAACAGAGGTTCATAGAGATTGAGTAGTTTACCTACATCCCATAGTTTGTACATGCAATGGCTGGGATTTGAACTAGGCGGCCTGGAGTCAGGGCCTTACTCTTCACCACTTTGCTATAACTCCATTAAATACACAATTTCCAAGTGCTCGGCACCCACTAGTCCTTTATCCTACATGCCTCAAATACATAATGGTTTCCTGTACCTATCAATCATTTCTAGTGGTTTCCTGTATCTGTCAATTGTTTAATAAATTATGCATATTTATTCTGCCTTCTTAAATGTATCATAGACTCCTTAATGACCTAGATAGCAGCCTTTTAATTCTCCACTATCCATAGAGCTTCATAGAGTGGTGAGCACAAAAGAGTACTCAGTAAGTGCCTTTTGGATGCTTGATTGAAATTAAACAGTGGGTGTAAAGTAATAGTGCCTGGAAAATAGAAGGTGTTTAACAGATGGAATCTGTCACTGGTACTTATAAGAAGGAAGCAAGAAGGAAGGAAGTGAGTTTCCTAGGCAATTGTTAACCCCATATCAATCTTGGGATCCTTGGATCACTACATTAGGTCATCTCCATGGTGCCTACAGTCCTGGATCTTGTTTTAGTCCAGGGAAGTGAAGAGCAAATCAAGGGAGTGAAAGATTCCCCTAGATGTCAACGTAACATCATCCCTTTCTTTCAGTTAGCAATATGGTATGTATCTGCAAGCTTGGGGAGCCTGTTTGTTTCCAGCTGCATCTCCTCTTGGGATGACGAGTTCCATAAATGCCTCCCTGCTGTGTGAAGGAGCACTTTCTTTTATTGATCCTGAATTTACCTCCTGCCAATTTCAAGTTCCAAGATTCCTCTTCTCCCTATATTTTTTCTCTTCTCTTGGAACAAGTATTGGGGATAGGTGAGCCATTGTCTGTGTTCCACTCCTGTTCTGCGTCAATCCTCTTGTTCGTTCCAAGAGAGATGGAGGTTTTCTCTTTTTCCTCTAAGCCCTTCCATTTATCTCTTTGGCAAGTAGCCTTCCAAAAGGAACTTTCCTGAAAATGAAGGCAACCCAGACAGGAAAGAAGCAGAAAACACAGTGTTGAAATTGTCCTGTGACCCAAGTGTAAGTCCCTCTATTGAAACAGAGAAGCACCTCCCCAAGCCTCTGGTTCCCAGGCACTAAGAACACTGCCCTTTTTTTGGTCCCAGTGGTTGACTATCTCTCCACCCAATTTCCTTTCACTCCTTTGGCCGTGTGATCACCAGGGGTCTTGTTTCCTTGCTTTGCAAAGCTCATCTGCTGTCTTGTCCCTAAATTAGACATCTTGTCAGAGAAGACATTTGGTGTTGACCATTGTGCTGCCATCAAAATGGCTACATCAAAATGTAAAAAAGAAATACTTTTTAATGACTAGGTGGTTTGGATTTTGGACAGCTTTGAGCCTCTCTTTTCTTGTGTCTTTGTCCTTTTTGTAATTATGTTTCCCTCCTGAATTTCACCCTATCTTAGCGCCACCCCAGAACTCTGCCCTTGGGCTATCTATCCACCCCTATAAAATCATCCAAGAGTGTGGGGTGAGGGAGGAGGGGTCATGCAGTGATTTTGCTCCTCCCAGAGGGTGGGGTAGGGTAGGGCAGGCAATAAAGTAAGTCTTGTAAAGCAAGGAGGTAAATTTCACATATTACTTGGTTGAAAAACAGCAGAAAGGCTAATATTTTTGGTTACAGGAGATGCCACTGGCATCTAAATAATTGTGTCCAAGTACCCACAAGTCAGTGTGGTAAGAAAAATTCTTATTTTATTTACTGAGGAACCAGTGGTTGTCAACCCTGGCTGCACATTAGAATCTGTGGGAATTTGAACAAAAACCAAACAAACAAAGCAGTGCCTACCTTCCCCCTCCTCCACTGCCCTCTACAACTGCTCTAATTAAATCAAAATCTTTGTGGGTGGGAACTAAGCATTACAAGTTTGAAAGTTCTGTTGGTGACTGTAAAGCACAGCTAGGGTAAAGGAACACTGTCTTGATTAAGTGTACGTTCTCAACATATACACACTGTCTCTCTGTCCATTTCAGAATGTCCACAGCTCCAGCGACAGTTAATGGATAGGGCTAGAAGGCCATGCAGAAGATTCTTCTAGAACCTGGAAACTGTTCAATGAGCACTATATTGTCACAGGTTTTAGTCTTAAATTTTTTATTGTGTTTCTAGTAATTAATTCCACTTTCTGAAACTCCCCAAATGATAGGGCTCAAAATCATTTATTAGTCACTCATTTATTCATTCAATCACTGATTCACTCATTCAATCACTCATCTACTAATTCACTTATTTACCTTTCTATCCATCCATCCATCCATCCATTCATCCTCTCAGTCATTTACTCGTTGATTTATTCTTTGCTAACTTATCTACGTTTTAGAGACTTTTCTGACACTTTAGAGACACAGTCTCCTGAGTTGGACTCTAGGGAAACAGAGAGATGCAGGCACAAGCAATAGGGTTGTTTTTGGAGTCTGGACTTACTCTCTTTCTTAGGTTAGAGAATTCTCACCTTTTATTATTCCCTTTTGTGAGCAGATGTAGTGACTTGTGGTGAAAAACCTTTCACTTTTATTGAAAAGTCTTTACAGTCTGGAGACCCCCAGGACTGGATCAGAAGTGTTCCTTTGGACACAGGTAATGGCTCTGTGGTGCCAGCTGGTGGGAGGGATGGGAGGAGGTGGGGAGTGACACTTAGTGTTTCTGATTTAGGAGAAGGCAGCTGCTTAGAGCTATACCTTCTTACAATAAAACTTCCTTTAAATAGTAATAAAGAAAACAGGAGAAAATAAAAATGAATAAAATAGACTAATATGACACAATAAGAATAAAAAATAGGGCAACAGGAAAACCAAACTACTGTAGTAAACACAGCATAGAAGAGAACACAAATATCAACCCGCAAGAGACCAGTGCAGTGGCACCTGGTGGGTGAGTTAAGCCTGACTTGGTGGCAGGTCAAGGACAAGGTGGGCTTTCTTCTACAAGGCCAGAGGTGTTGATTGGAGTTCTTTCCATGTTCTCTGAGTAGAGAATCTGACTGAGAGCTCTTGGGGAAAAGGCCCTAACTCTTAAGGCATGCATTTGAAAGATAAATTTATTACCTATTCAACGAATATTCACAGCGCACGTGGTTCACTGCCTTCTTGAAGCTTACCACATAGTGGGGAAGACAGACACCTAGACAAGTGGTTACACTCAGGGATGATGAGTGCTGTGAGGGAGGAAGTTCAGGGAGGTATGGGAATGTCTCATGAGAGAAACTAGGGTAAGGACCCAGAGAAGGTCCCTGGAAAAAGTGGAGATCTTGAAGAGACTTGAAGGGGTGTGTGTGTTGTGTAGCAGGAAAAGTATATGCGAAGGCAGAGGGTGAGAGAGAAAATGAAAAGAAAGCTATCTTCTGTGGCTAGTATGTCTCATGCAAGAGGAGAGAGGGAAGAAAAAAGGTAGGAAAACAGGGATGTCATCCATTTATTCAACAAATCACTGCTAAACATCTTCTCCCTGCATGGTCCGTAGCTGGGTGGTGGGAGCAGAAGGACACATAGGACAGTTTCTGTCTTGGAGATCATCTTCTGTCCTGGGAGCACAAACGGAAGACAGCAGAAGAAGGATTTAAAGAAAATTGTCGAGGTGGCCTCTGCTGACTTACTGACTTGGACGCACGACTCCCTGTTCTGCTGGAGGGCACTTGCTGGTTTTTGGGCGTATTAAGCCTGGGTGGAAAATGCCTCAGAATGGGCTTTTCCAGTCAAAATGATGGGATTTCCTGATGAGCCACACACTGGACCCTCATGCTGTATGGTGATTTTGTCACAGGAGGAAGCAGCAAAAGCAGGAGGAGGAGGAGGGTGGTCCAGAGCTGCTACAAGACCTGATGGGTTATCTGGAGACATAGAAGGAGCCAAGGACTCCTTGGCTGGGGTGTTTGGATGTTGAGGGGGTGTACAAAGTTGAGGTGCTACCAGAAAAAGTTAAGCACCCTTTTCCCCAAAGCCTCATAAGGTGGCACGTTCCTTGGTGAATTCACCCAGATCCAGTCTTAGGCCAAACCTTACATACAGGCTGGGACAAAAGTAGGCTTACAGTTGTTTGTATGTATGGAGAAGAATACCATAGTAAATAAATAACACAAGAATAAACTCTGTGTTTTGTGTTCTCACAACGGCAAACCTACTTTTGCCCTAGCCTGGATAGAAACTCAGTTTAGTCCATGCCCCAGAGTTGCTCAAACTCAGTAACATTGATTTACAACAGTGAACTTCCTACGAGCCTAATGTATGACATGAGACCTTATTGAGAAATATTGCCATTCAGGGGCATGGTTGCTCATGTGTTATGATCATTGTCTCTTGTGGCCATGCCGAATGTTAAGTTAGATCATAATCAGAAGGTAATTTCATGCATCAAAGTTCAATGCTAGAAATAGAAACTCTGCATATTTTAAGAAGAAAGAGATTTATTTGTTCTGAGAAATGAGCTGCTTCCAACGTTGTTGGAAGGGTTGGCAGAGAGGCTCTAAGCTGGTTCTCTAGGAATTGACTTCCACCAGGAATCATCAGGAGAGCTGTTACCTTGGACGTATCTGGATAGTGAGCGTGTGCATGTTGGAGGGGCGGGGCTTGATCCTGTAATCACTGAGGTCAAGAATCCACCGATCTTTGTAACCCAGGGTTTAGGAACCTGCTGCTGCTAGCAACACTGCTTCAGGACATGAAACAGAGTCCTACTGGTATTCCTGCCCCCTTGTTCATCAGCAGGAAAATGGTGCCTGCTTCACTTTCATCTGCAAGTGTCTCACCTAAGTGCATCTGATTGTTGAAACCAAACTTTCACCCAGATCCCAGTTTTCAAGGGAGTCTGGGAAATGTGGGTTAAAAAGTCTTCTTGGCCTTTCTAGTACAAGAATACCTAGCAGAAGGAAGTAGAATGAATGCAGAAAGTCAATTGACCATTTTCTATCACACCCCGCACAAGTGAAATGAGAAGAATAAGATTTATATATATCAACTGAAATCTTAATCGTGTGAAGCTAAGACATCCTAAAGAATCATCTTCTATATTTGCCACAAATATGCCACTGGAAATGGAAGGACCAAGGCTGTGGAAGAAGGTGACCTGAACCCTCAGGGCTAGAGTAGACCATCCAGCAGTTTTCTTATTGTTCTGCTCCTGTGGCTGACCAGTTCCTATTTTTATTCACAAATAGTTTCTTTAGCCCTAACACTCCTGTCAAATCTTCTACCCAACTTTGCTGATATTGGAAAATATTTGCAGATTTATTTGGATCATCATGTTGAATAAGCATGACTTGCAGGATGTAATCATAAAGCAACTTTATTTTTGTCTCCCATTGTCCCAGTTTAAATCCATTCCATGGGTCGCGTTCTCCTGCCAGCTGGACATCTATGATTCTTAGTGCGTAACAAAAAGTCTTATGTATTTAAGTTTCAACTCTATTTTTTAATTTTTATTTTTTAGAGAGAGAGAGCATGAAGGATAGGGAGGGAGGGAGAAGGGGAGAGAAACATCAACATATGGTTGCCTTTCACCTGCCTCCAGCTATAGACCTGGCTGGAGACCTGGCTTGCAACCTGGTTACATGCCCTGACTGGGAATCGAACCAGTGACCTTTAGGTTCACAGGCCAGCATCTATCCACTGAGCTACACCAGCCAGGGTCAACTCTTTTTCTAACTTGGTAATTAAAATATGCAGCCCTGCAATTTTGCCCTACAGGTGTGACTTTCTCCCTGCTCCCCTGAGGTCTGCTACAGGCTGGGAGCTGCTGGGGAAGACAGAGGTGTTGTCTCCCTTCCTTCACTAGCATTTCTATCACTTTCCCATTTTGTGAGCTGCACTGAGGAGGCCTCCAGGATAGATGGGGGAATGCTGGAAGAAGCAAGGGGAGCATGGAAGTCTTCACTTGATAATGACCAGCTTCAACACTCTTCTGACTTGGCAGATGTTAAAAGTGAACTCTTTCCCTCATGGATACTTTCGTAGGGCTTTGAAAATGCCCACCTAATCCCTGGGGTTCTTCCACCTGCAGCCCTTGGTCTAGAATACATGTTTCCCTATTTTGGCTGCGTGCTTTGTCCTGGGAGCCCAACAGTGCCTCTGCTTTCTCTGTGGCAGGACCTATGATGGCCTCCTCACTGGTTCACTCTTGTACTTGACTTATGTCAGATTCTGGTTAAATCTTTGTGATTCCTCCACTTTGGCAAACTCTGGAAGTAAGTTACTTCCCAAACTATAAGCCCTTCTCTGCTGCTCCAAAGGTTGTGCCACCAGCCTCTTGGCATTTGGATTTTTCCCATTTAAGTTGTCTAAGTGGTCTCTCAAAGCCACTCTGTTGTCCCCCTCAGGCAGGAGATAGCATCTGTGCACTTAGCAGACTGGGCAAGGTTATGCTGAATTAATAGCATCCAACCAAAGTGGCTTAATGCCGCACAGGTTCAATTCTGGCTCCAGTTTCCTATAATTCAAACAACCCTTACCAGTAGTTGTCTTCCAAGTGCTGACCACTTTGATCTATGGACTCTTCACCTTGCAAACGTTTCTACAAAGCAACGTGGAGATGGATGGTGATGGTTGCACATCACTGTGGATGTCCTTTATGCCACTGACCTGTACCTTTCAAATGGTGAAAATGTTACACTTTACCTCATGCATGTTTTACCACAATTAAAAAATGTTGTGTGGGCAGAGTTATTGTCAGCCAACTTAACTTGTGCTTCATATGAGAAAATAATTTTTACCTTAAGTAGATGCTATTTATTCAGATATTATTGGTACCTTTTTCAGCATTTGGCAAGAACTGTTGATGGATTGAATAACTTGAACTGAATCAAATAATAAGAAAAATGCTTCCCTGGCTGGTAGCACAGTGGGTAGGCATCAGCCTGCGAACCCAAAGGTGACTGGTTCAATTCCCCAGCCAGGGCATATAACCAGGTCTCCAGCCAGGTCCATAGCTGGAGGCAGGTGAAAGGCAACCATACATTGATGTCTCTCTCCCTCTCTGTCTCATTCCCTTCCCCTCTCTCTGAAAATAATAAATAAAATCATAAAAAAAAGAAAAATGCTTCTATAATTGCTACGACAAAGGAAGGGGGGCTGGGGGGCTGTGAACCACCATATATTCATTGGCCAAAGCTAATTACATAGCCACTTGTAATTTCAAGAAAGGTGGATGAGGAACAACATGTCTGGTGCCCAGAAATAGAGGAAAACCAACCACCAGTAAACAGTCAGAGTGACAACCATAGCCAAGAAGGAGGGGTGGGATTCACAGTACAGCTCATCCCAAGAAATTCTTTGTTAAATATTTTCCTCAAGTCTAACTTTTGACTTGATATGAAACTGGTTTTGACAACCACCTTTGTAAATTCTGCATATGGTCTAGCAGCTTCTTTGAAATATGAACACTATTGTCTCTTGGTGCCCTGACTAACACTTCCATTTTAACATCCTGTTATATATTTGTTCATTGTCTGTCGCTCCTACCTGACTGAAAGCCCTTGAGATCAGGGACCACATTTGTCTTGTTTCTGGCTTGTTTCTTGCCTAGGCTGCATGCCTAACACAGTACTGGACACGTTTCAGATTCTCTATAGCTATCACAGACAAGAGTGAAGGGAGGAAGGGAGGAAGGGGGAGATGGAGGAAGGAAGGAGGGAGAAACAAATGGGAAAAAGGCAGGCTGGACTTGAGTCAGGGAGCAGGGTCAGCAGAAGGGACTCACAGGAGGAAATGCAGGGAGAAAATAAAGTTCCAGTGGTAGAGCAAAAACTAGACAAAGACCCAAAATACCAGGGGCAAAAGCAGATGCAAAATCCCAGGATGAACCCACCCAGGAACAAAAATGAAATTTTGATGGAATGTCCAGGTTGTGGTGACTGAATGTTTCTGAGAGGAGGGGCTTTCTATCTCTCCCTCCATGGGAAGGGGGAAGAAAAGAGAAATAGCAATTGTCAAATGCCTACCCTATGCCAGGTGTTGGGTAAGGTACTCCCTAGAGGTTATTTCATTGAACTCTCACAGTAACCCAGTTTATGAACCTGGGAAACTGAGCTCAGAGAGGTGCAGCAATTCGCCTAAGGGCACACAGCTCCCCAGTGCAGCTACAATTCAGATCTGGGCAACTCTAGCACGGGACCTATCTTCATTACAGAGGGATCCTTCCTGGCCTACCATGGAGGACAAATGACTCCCCCACCCTTTCTCTCTGTTGAGGAACTCACTCCCAGATAGCCTTCCTCTGAATGGACAGCGGAAGATGCTTGCTTCTCCATTCCTAACTTCTGAGGCATCTATAGCCATTGTGAGAGGCATACAACAACGTGGGATAAACCTGCGTGTCTCTGCTCCATTTATGTCTTGTTTGTATGTTACTCCTCTCTCTGAGCCCCTGGCCTGCCTCCCACACAGGGCCTCTGGGCTTTCTAAGTTAGAAAGTGTTTTCACAATTCTATGTGAAGGAGATATGCATGTCTGTGCCTGTATGTAAGCATGTGTGTGGCACTGCCTATGGTGTGCTATCTAGGGACCTTCCTGAGACTGTGCAGCTGTGTGCCAGGAGTGACCTATGTGTTCATCAGACCTGTTCCTCATGGTAACCTTGGCCTCACAGCAGCATTGGGGCTGGTTAATGACCCCAGTAAACTGCTGTCAAGAAGCCCTTAGGGTGTGGCTTCATAACTCTGGCACCACTAAGGATCCAGGGGAAATGGAATGGAGCCTGGCTCTCATGGGAGGTTGATGGTGTTTGGGCTGTGTCAAGTCCTGGACTGCCCTTTCCGCTGAGGTTGGACGTGGTGACTCGCATGCACACGCGTGCGCCTCTGGGCCTGTGACTGGGATGCTGATGGTCTGGGACTCTGTGGAGACAGGGGCGCCCTGTGAGCCCTCTCTGGGCTCGGGGGGCAGGGCCTATCTTTCCCCCTTAACTCAGAGAGGGCAGAGACCATTTTTTGATCCAGCCTGTGTGAAATTTGGGTTGTATCAACATGACTTAAAGACAAACAATTGATCCTTGGAGAAAACATACCCTTGTACTGAATATTGGACATTTAAAAATTTTACAGTACTGTAGTTCTTTATCCAAGGGTGTTATGTTCAAAAACCCCCAGTGGTTGCCTGGAACTATGGATAGTACAGAATCCATATATACTATGTTTTTTCCTGTATGTACATACCTGTGATAAAGTTTAAAAAAAAATAAATTTGGCATAGTAAGAGATTAATAGCAATAACTCAATAACTAATAATAAAATAGCAGAATTATAACAATAAACTAATAAAAGTTATGCAAATATGGTCTGTCTGTCTTGAAATACTTATCTGATTTCATGGAGAGATTTGTTGTTACTGGAGATCTTAAGCCACCTCAGCAGGCATCTTTTTCCCTTATTAAGTTGATGACTTTCACCATTTCACATAAAGGAAACATTTCAGGGATTCTCTTTGGCATATATGAATGGCCTACGTCACTGTTCTTGTACTTATGGGCCATTATGAAGTAAAATAAGGGCAACTTGAACCCAAGTGCTGCAATATGGTGACAGTCAATCTAATCACTGAGACGGCTACTCAGTGACTAATGGGTGTGCAGTGAACACAGTGTGGATATGCTGGACCAAGGAAGGATTCACATCCTGGGTGGGATAGAGTGGGACGGTGTGCGAGTTCATCATCACATCACTTGGAACAGTCCACAATTGAACACGTATGAATTGTTTACGTCTGGAATTTCCCATTTAGTATTTTCAGACCAGAGTGGACTGTGGGTAATTGAAACCATAAAAAGCAAAACTGCGGGTAAGAAGGGACTGCTGTACCCCACCCCCTTCTTTTGCAAGGCAGGGCCCCTGTTGGGAGCTGAGGGAAAGCGGTACCCCTCCTCTCCTCCTGCCCTGACTGGAATATGATGGAATCTTCCATGTGTCACCCTCCATCCCCATTGGAACTACTCCTCACCCTTCCATACCTGCTCTGTGCCCTGGGAAGCATTTCAGCCACTGAAGACTGCTGACAGGAGATCAGAGAGAGGGAGAAAAATGAGGTTTGCACCATTTCTTCAGGCAAAATTCGTTGGTGTGGGTGTACTCTCTGGGATTCAGGACTGAATGTGCCAGCCTGAGCACTGGTGTTAACCGCCTACCCCAGGGGCTGATAAACTATGCCTGGGGTCCACTCTGTGGTTCTACATGACCTGGTGCCAAGAATGCTTTTTGCATTTTAAACAGGTGAAAAAAAAATTCAGAAAAAGAAAACCATTTTTGTGATACATGAACATTATGTGAAATTCACATTAAGGTGTCTATAAGTAAAGTTTTATGGGAACACAGCTATGTCTATTTTATGTGTTGCTCGTAGCTGCTTTTACCCTTCAAAGGCAGAGTTGAGGACTTGCAGCAGGGACTATGGCCTTCAAAGCCTAAAATATTTATGATCTGGTTCCTATATGGACAAAGTTTGCCAGTCTTTGGTCTACTAGAGTGGTTTTCAAACTTTAGGATTAGAATCACCCTGCAGGGCTTTTTAAGTCACAGGTTGCTGTGTCTGACCCCCGAAGTTTTTGGTGCTGAAAAAACTGGGGTGGGGCCAGAGATAAGCATTTCTAAAAAATTCATAGGTGCCGTGGGTCCAGGGACCACCCTCGGAGAAGGACTAGTGTACAGATTTGGACCGAATGGCCTGCAGTTAATGGGATCAAGGGTCCAGAACTCGCCTGGCACACGCTTTGTTGTGGGAGGTTGTCCTGTGCATTGTGGGGTATTTAGCAGCATCTATGGCCTCGAGATTCTAGTAGCATCCCTCAGGTTGTGACAACCAAAAATGCCTCCAGACATTGTCAAATGTCCTCTGGGTTGGCTCAGAGCCGCTGATACAGAGGAAGGTGTTTGAAGGTACAGGTAGATGGGAATGGAGGAATAAATCACTGATGTGCAACCTGCTCACCTGCCTGCCCCAGTCACATCAGCCAGAAATGGAACTGAAATCCATGATCTCAGTGGCAACTATGCAATCCCAGCATTGTTGCGGCCAGATAGTGGTGCTGGACCATCAGAGATAAGATGTGTAATTTCCATAATCACCCACAAGTAGAGATGGCCACCCTGAACCTTCATCGGGCTGTTTCACATTCCGATCAGGCCAGCTGCTTCTGGGAGAGGGGGCAGGTGATAAACCCAGGGGCTTCCATGAAGTCTGGTGTTCCTGGCCAATACATTTTGTAAGAGTTGGGTGAACCAAAGCCCTTCCATGCTATCTTATACCATAATGCCTCAAGCCAGGGGAGACTTTTTAAAGCTAAAAAATAAGACAATGGACTCAAGTTCCTGAAATTCACTGGTCTTACCATATGGTCCATCATTGAGAAGCAGCTGGCTTGATAATATATATGGTGGTTGTCAGGGGCAGCATCTGTGAAGTTGTGATGGGATTCTACACGGTGCATTGTATATCTAAAACCAGTAGCCAGTGTCTAGTGCTATCTCTCCTGTTGCCAGAATGATTGGATATAGGCCCCAAGGAAGAGGTGAAAGTAATTCTTTCTCTATGATACCCAATAATGTATTTTTTGTTTGCTGTCTCTTGAGCTTCACTGAAAAGTAATAACAGAGAGAGTCCCTTGGCTAGTCTAGGATCCTTGTTCTGCTGAACCATCAGGCTGAAGAGGGTATCTCTGTGCTGGCCAGGGTGGTTGATCTTGGTACGAGGAAGAAATTGGCTTGCTGACACACAATGGGGGAAAGAAGGACCCTGTTTGGGATGCTAAGGTTAATAGGACACCTCTTCGTAGTTCCTTGCCCAATAGTTCCAATCAATGGAAAACTGTGTCAACCCAATAAAGACAAGACCTCTAGGGACTCAGATATCTCAGGAATGAAAGGTTGGGTCATCCCACCAGGCAATAAACCTCATCCATGCAAGGTGTTCTTCAAGGCCAAAGGGAACATGGATTGGGTAGTGGAAGAGGTCCTACCCCCTTAGGCCTCATGTTCAGCTATAAAAATGTGGACAGTAGTAACTAAGTTTTATGTTGTTCCCCTCCCCTTTTCTTTTTCTTCTACTACCTTTATATGAAGAACATTGGTGGCTAAATGATTTGGTTTCAATAAAGAGTTGGATTGAATTGACATCACCTTGCAATAATACAGAGGCAGATGGACTTTGGTTGCTGTCTGTAGTAAAGACATCCACTGTTTATCCAGAGATGAATGGCAAAAATGGATGCTAATGGGTAAAAAGGGTGGTTTGTGCTAGATATCTTACATTTGCTTCTGCAGATCCTTTGCCACACCCTTCCTTAATGTTCCCTGTGCCCTCTCAGGCTAATCTTCATTGATCACTTCGATGGGATCATTGCCCTCTGGGTTCCAGTTGAATTTGGTCAATGAGGGGGAAGGTGTTGCAGGTGATTAGAGAGAAGAGACATTTATTTTCCTATATCCTTCTCTGCTGAATCATGTTGACCTACACTGACTATGTCCCTCTCCTAAAGGTCACAGCTCCTGTAGATGCCACTCCATTCCTGCAACTCTTTCTTCTAGGTTCAGTAACCACTCCCTTCCATGATCTCGTCAGGCTTCTCCTGACAACTTGCTGTTATTGGTTGCTCTGTGCAGGGCTTTGGCTCTGGAGCAAACTATGCAAAAGAACCCCTCCCCAAAAAACTTCCCCAAAGGATCATGGTTGAGAATTCATTCGTGGTAATCTTGGTGGTTCCTAGTGGTTGGTGTCAGTGTCCTGTTGCAGTGGACATCCTGGCAAAATCATTTCCTGTGTCTGGCCCGTCAGGGAATCTTCAGTTCTTGCTTATTTTCCAACCCGGGACCCTATTAATTTTGTCATCCTTTAGTATCATTCCAAGAAATAATTTTAAAGCTATCAACATAGCCTGAGATATTTCCAATGTTTGCAACCAAGAACCCTGATTGATACAGCCACTCAAGCAGATGTTCGATATCTGGTCCAAAGCTTTACTTTTTAACCAACTTGGCAGTGTGTGGAGCTTTCTAAAAGGGGCCAAGTCAGGGATTTGCACCCTCTTTACTCTTTGCCCTTGATAGTTCTCCTTTTTTACTGGGACTGTGGGAGTATGTTGGAGGAATAGCCGGCATTTTGTTGCCACGAATGAATCATAAGGAAAAAGTCAAGAATATCATAGAAGTTTTGGGCTAGATGTCCATGAGCCTCTGAGCCAACAGTGCCTTCTTGGTTTCTTATCAGAAAAATCAAGAAAAATCCCACTTGGCATTGGTCACTGTTTCTCAGATTTTTAGTACCAGAACACAATCCCTTTAGTATTATTTTCTTTAACTTTTATAATAACTCTACCTAACATTGGGTTATCTCTTTTTATAGGTGCAGAAACAGGCTCAGAGTAGTGACCAGTCCAAGTGCATATAGCCAGTATGGGGAGGAGAGATAAATTGAGATCAATTATGAACATGTTTTGGCTTATTCACTCACTCACTCACTTATTCACTTATTCAATTAGCATTTTCTGAGTTCTTGTTGCCAGTATTTGAGATACAAAGATGGATAAAATGTTGTCTGCTATTGGGGTAGTTCACTGCAGTAGTTCAAACAAGAGATAATATGGGAAGTTGGATGAGAAAGGTGGAGGGAGTGGGCAGATTTAAGAGACATTTAAGAGGAAGAATCAGTAGTGCTTGGTGATGAATTGATTTAAAGGGTCCCAGGAGAAAAAGGTATTTAGAAAGACTTCTTGGCTTGTGGCTTGACTACTTGGGAGAAATGTGTGGGCATTACTGGGATAGAGAATGTTAAAGGAAAGGCAGGGGTGGTGGGAGGCTTGTGGGAGAGAGCTGGAGGGCAGGTGACCATGAGCAGATGAATTTCTAAGGCAGGGTAATTCTTGGTAAGCATGAACTCCAGGGCGTTGTCATGGGGATGGTGACCGAGATGCAGCGGAGGTGAAGGTCAGGGCTGGCCTGGCTGCCTTACTATTAACTGCTAACAACAGCTTACTTAATCAACTTTTATAGGGTGGCCTGTGCATCCGAAGGCCCAGGAGAACCACAAAGGAGGCTATGCTGGTACACGGGGGCCTGAGAGAGGGCCTTGGCATGGCTCCCTCCATCTCCCCAGCCATTTTCTGGGATCCAATCCAACATTTAGTCAAGCTTCTCATTAGGAGGAGCAGTGCCATGGGTCTGCAGGACCACTCAATACATGTAAGTGAGCCAACCCCAGGAGTTCCTTTGGGTAACAGAGTACTTAAGCCTGCCATTAGCCACCATTAGGACTTCACTTACCGCTTAATGATCACCAGCCACAGAGCCTGGGGCGTCTGGACAGATGGAGAGCAGGGAGGAGAAAAGAGGCATTTCCATGCACTTCTTCGGAGATTCCAGAATGGAGGCAGCTCAACCCCCACCCCTGTCCTGGAGCAGGGTTAGTTATAGTTCACCAGCCTGTCTAGGCTAGAATAGGTAGATCAATGTGTAAGGAGTCTATGGAAGGAAGGAAAGAAATGCCATGTGAAGCTAATGCTCCTACTTCTTTCTAATAGGTATGACCCATGAACCTGTGCATGTATATGTATGCATGTGTGTGCAAATGAGCATACTTAAAGGAATATCTTCTCTGCTCTGAGATTCGGGGTTAGATATCTGTTGTATAATCTAAATTTCTCCAGGACCTTCCAGTCCATTCATATTAATGAGGCGATTCAAGTTTCGCTGCTTTGTATCCCAACTTCAGGCCCTGTGAAAAATATCTTGGTTTCATGCGAATTCCCAGGTGTATCTGGCTCTTCTAGGCAAGGATGCTGCTGTTTTCCCAAGCACCATGCTGGCCTCTAGGGGGTGCTGCTGCTCCATTGGCCTTGGCCAGACCCTGCGGACACTGTGGTTGGTCTGCTGGTGCTGGAAACTTGGGGTCTGTCGCTGGGCACTGCAGCCTCCCGCCCTGCACTCCTGGGCAACCTGCTGAGCTCTGCTGCTGCTCTACTGAGCCCACCAGGTATCACGGTGGTCTCACTGGGCTCTGTTGATTGTTACCATCTCTTAAGGGACAAATTATGAGCCCCAAAGCTAAATCGTGGTCTGAGGCAAAGGTGGAGAGGAAAGAAGAAAACCTTTCCATCTTTTGTGCTGCACTACACAGGAGACATTTTCAAAAATTTACCAAGTTTGATAAGTCAGTCTTTCCAGGCTTTACTTAGTTATTATCCTATTCAGTTATTCATTTCTTTTCTCCAAAACTATGAGAAGTGTGTTCCCCAATTGTTAGTGTTGGGCTTGGCCATGTGACTTGCTTTGGCTGATGGGACATGAGTGGACATGAAACAAGAAAAGGCTTGAAAAGTGTTTATGCAATTGGACTTGTCTTGTTGGGCTTTTCCATATTCAGGAGAAGAATGTGTCTTCCTCAATAGATCACCATCCCAGAACAATGAGACATGAGGGATAGAGCCAGTCACAGCAGACCCGTGGCCAAGGCAGTGCCTTCCTAGTTGACATGCAGAGCCTTGAGCGAGGATTAATGCTTATGGCTCCGTGCCTCTGAGTTTCGAGGTGGTTTGATATGCAGTGTTATTTAGACTATAGCTGATGGAGACAGCCCATTTCCCTCCAAGATTCAGAGATACATCCATGGAAATGAGGTAAGGTTGGATTCAAGTTACAGTCACTCTCTAGTAATGAGAAATTTTCTTCTGTACATTGACTAAAACTTTCCAACCGGGCCAGGTATTTGAGTTTGGTTCCTTTTTTACTCTGGATGAATCTCTCAAGGGCTCTCATGCAAACAAGCCTTACAAGGGCCATCTGTCTGAGTAGTACATGGACTCAAGTAGTATGTTTCTCAGCTTGCACACTTTAAATTTGTTATTTTCCTTCACTGCTCTAGAGCAGAGGTTGGCCAACTTCTTCTGTGAAGGGCCCGATCATAATATTGTAGGCTTTGACGGCCATATGGTTTCTGTCCTAACTATTCAACTCTGCCATTGAAGCTCGAATGCCGACATAGACAATAAAAATAGGGGTGGTTGTATTCCAACAAAACTTTATTTACAAATAAAATGTACTGACCCTGCTCCACCTCAAAAGCACTTCTACTCTTCCTGCCCCTGATAGATGGTGACACCAATCGCACTGGCTGCCACTTGATTCATAAGGGCAGGTGTGCCATGTTTGTAGTTGGACTGAAGGTATTTTACAAACGTCACTGTCATCATGACCAATAAGGAGAGCAGCAGTGGGCGAGCACATTGACAATGCTGGTTAGAAGAGGCATATGGTTACGATGGAAACCGGAGTGGAATAATAATTTCAAAAGTTGAAAATGGTGAGGAAATGGATGTTGCAAGTGAAAATGGAATTTTTTTTTGACAGTGGCATGACTGCAAAGGATCAAGAGTGAATCAGACAACATGTAAAATGCTGTGCCCACGCCTCTGACAGTAATTAGCAAAATAGGATGAGAAACAATGGACAAAAATTGAAAAAGTAGAAAAACTTCTGGGTCTGTGGCTGGAGAATGGCAGCCTCAATGGAGAGGCTTGTTAGCCTACTGTGAGCTCAGGAGAAGCAGAGGTGTCTGCTGGAGGACTTGGCTCTGGTGAACTTGCCACTGCTCTTGGGAGCCACGAATGAGTCCACAGACTCAGGGCCCCTCGCGTCTACGTGAGGTAAAGTGATGTTGACACTTGAGCTGCTAAGGATTTCTCTTGTTGTGATTTTGAAAGAGCAGTTTGCCTGCCTCAGCAGATTTCCAGAGTGGGAGAGGGAGGGATATTTTGGAAAAAGAACACGTACCAGAGCAAAACAGAAGATCAGGTGAGGTATCAGCCCATTCTTCTATTTGGTAGAAACTCACCTGGTATTTCTAAGCTTAACCTTCACTAGGTTCTTTGGACTTGCAAACAAATGAACTTACAAACAGCTGTTTGGAGCTGAGCTTATTCACATACACACACGGGTGGAAGAATGAAGGGCAAACTCTATTGCTTTGCAGATCCAACCTTCAGGTGGGGGAGAGAGAGAAGGCTCTCAGCTTGGCCACTGCTCCTCACTAAGGGAAGAAAGATGAAGGAGATTGTTTGCAGATGAAAAACAATGATAGTGCAGAATGAACCTGAGTTTTGCAGTCAGGTAAACTTGGTTTGGTGTCTGAATGTGTCTCTTGTTAATTGTGTGACCCTGGGTGCTACCTTTGGGGTTTGAGAAGCTCCTCACTCCTTAAAGGACATGGAGGAGGACTGCATCCCTGGGAGAAGTAGGGGGGTGCCTCTGCTTTGGATACCAGGGTGGGGCAACCTGGGAGGAGCATGGATAGCATTGCATTAAGGGGGGTGGGTGGGATCGAGGTGTCACGGTGGAGATTCTAGGTGGAGGAGGTAAATAAAGGATCAAGAGAAAACCTGGAACTGAAAAAGCAAGTTAATAAAAGGGCAAATTGAAAGAACTGAGGGTAAAAAGGGGTCAGGAGGCGGGGTTAGGGTGATACTTCCTGGAGGAGCTTGGTGGTTGGGGGTGGGGTGGGGGATGGAGGGTCTGCTTCTCTTATCTCAGGCTGTCTGTGATTCAACCAGCTGTGTTAGTTAACATTCTCTTGGTTGCAAGTAATAGAAACCAATTTGTAGTAGCTTAAGGAAAAATATATTTGATTTATTGAAAATATATTTGTGTGCCTCCCAGAATTGAAAGAATCCTTGAACAGTGTAGTTGAGGGAGAGCGTCAGCCATAAGAGTTCATGAACTTCCTTCCCTCCAGGAGAAAGTGCCTCTAAAACTTAGCATCAGAATCACCTGGTGGACTTGCTGGGCCATCCCTGGTGCTAATTTGCATTTCTAATTGGTTTCCAGGTGATAATGTTACTGTAGGTAGTCAACTGGTTATTAATAAAGGAAAGAGAGCAAAGGGAATTAGACAATGAGCTTAATAAACTGGGGAACGTAAGCTTGTTTGCTTAGCCAGGAAACTGTAGCTTCACACACTCCAGGGGACCACAGCATTTCTCCACCAAGGACGTGAACAAGCCTCCCTTCCTCTCTCTGGTACCAGACAGAGAGGTGAGCTCAGGTGCAGTGGAAGTCCAAATGGCACAGGGGGAGGTGCTTGGCTATGGCATCCTGTCAGTCTAACTAGGGGGTGGGCAGATAAAAAACCTGCTTGGGAAGTTGATTGGTTATTTTGAAACGCTCCTGGTTACCACCCCAGGGGAACACAGAAGCTCACTCTCTTGCCCAGGAGTGAGGCTACATGACCATGGAGTCTAGTAGCCATCAGTGCCCACAGCAGATTGCAGGGTTTCCAAAGGACTAAGCTTTAATGTGAAACAGAAACTCTGGTTATTGGTCCTCATTTTGGCTTTGCTGAAGACATGGTTGGAATTTTCCCATCATAGGGCAGAGGGAGATGGGAACTTAGGAACCCAGGGGCAGACTTCCACCCAATCAAACCTTGCCACAACCCAATCTTCTGTGTGTGGGCCCTTGAAATGCTTTCCCTGTGATCCTGTGGAAGAGCATGGTTACCAGCAATACTACTGCCTTTGGTTGACCCAAGAGCATTGCTGGTAGCTCTCAACTCTCAGCCCTGTCCCTCCATGCAAAGTTTCGGGTGGAAAATGGATTAGCTCATCTTGGTTATGAGCCAATCATTTGTGACCAGGGGTGGAGCCACATAGTACAGACACGGTACCTGAGGGCCCTGCCAGTGTATCAGGGAACAGTTTAAAGATAAGAAGGGCTTGGTGGATGCTCTCCTCTCAATTGGTGCAGCCAGGCAACTAAGTCTTGAGCTCTGGGGTTCCCTCTGTAGCATTTGTGTTTAGGCTGCCACTCTATTCCTTGGGAGTGTCCCCACTAAGATTGGCCTACAAGTGGGGCATTGCCTTTCTGGCTCTTAAAACAAGTAAGCAGGACATTTACATCTTAGGGTTTTTACTGCTAATTCCTACCAGGAACTTAGAAGAGATGATGCGTGCATTCTGTAATTATCTAAGTTCCTCATGGCAGTAGCTGTTACTTTTTTGAGTTGGTAGCTGGTAGCTGAGAGTTGGGCTGTTCAACTGCTTTCCTTTGCCAGAAAGGTCTCTCTCCCTAGCAGAGACATTGGACCTGCTCCTCCCAGTGGGTCACTGCATGTTTAGGGACAGCTTAGGGCGATCCCACAGGGTGTCTTCCAGGGCAGTGATATCCTAAGGGAGAGCTGCCGATTTGCTGGCTCCCTGCCTCTTTGTTTACCTCTTGGAGGACAACAAGGCTTCTCAAAAACTAAAACTCCCTTCCTTGGACTAAACCCTGGTTGTGTTCCGAGCAAGAAGACTAAGGGAGGCGCTGCCTGCCACCTGGGAGGAGTCAACACAGGAAAGCAGAGAGAGTGCAGACTCCTGCTGCCATTGGCTTGGTGGTTTCTGCAAAGGAATGAACCCTTAGAGTGGCAAGGGCATACAAAGTTTTGGCAGAAGGAGCCCATTCTGAGTGGAGAGGCTGTAAGAGACACAAAATCAAGGGCTTTGGGCTGAGGGAAACCCTTACAGATTCATGCCTTTTACTTACCAATTCTTTACCAGGGTAGGTATCCCGCTTCCGCATGAACCTTTCTCGTGGCAGGGGCTCGCTTATCTGTGAGGTCAGCATGCTCTTTCTTCAGGCACTTCTGATCGTTTGAAAGATGTTCTACGTACTGGCCTGTAATCGCTCCCTCTCCAGGGAGATGAGCAGTCAAGGAGACTGCCTGGAGGAGGCAGGTGGAGGCATTAGAGTCCAAGGAGTCTGATATGAACAACAGCAGCTCCATTAACTGACCACTTCTATATGCCAGGTGATCAGGTTACCAGGTCCCTTTGCAGTTGGGTCATTGTGCCAGCCTTGAGCCCAAACATACAGACCAGACCAGGAAAAGTATGAGAATCAGGCATCAAATCAGGATGACTCCAATGCAAGAAAAAAATTAGAATTTTCCTAAGACCCTTCACGTGAAAAGTAACACGGAGATTGCATGTGGATGGTATTTAGATTCACAGGCAGTCTGATAAGGCCTCTTGTAAGGAAGCCAGTGTCCATGAAGGGAGTGTGGAGATGGAGAAGCAGGCGGAGGGCCAGGAAGGAGTTTTCCGGCTGCCCTTGGGCACAGGAATGGCCATTCCTCCTCCCTCTCTGGCCTCCCTACCTCTCCTCAGTCCAGGTTGCATGCACTCACTTTATGTCAATGGAAGAATCAACACCCTCTCCTATCAGAGAAAGCCACAGATTTTGACAGGTTAGCAGCACATTTGAAAAGGGACCAGTCACCCGAAGACCTGTGTCTAACTTCCAGTGTCCCCTGGCCAACCTTGTTGTTTATGAAGTCCCTGCTCGCCCCCTTCTCCTTGGCCTGGAGAAGCCTTTCCAGAACCTGTTCACCTGAGGCCGCTGCTCGGGTTCTCAGGCCTCCACTCTCAGCCAGGGCCGTCTTTCAGGTGTTGTCATGGCAATGCTGGAGTCAGGAGTTGCTCACCACAACTCTGCTTTGACTGGAAAAAGTCAGATCCTGTCTCCTTTCCCCTGAAGTGTCAGGGGAAGGCGTTCTTGCTGTGGGGGGAGGTGGAGGAAGGGCCCCTACTGGTGCCAGTGACTGGACACGCACCATTTCTGAGGCTGCAAGGGCTCCCGGGGAAGGCGGTATGCAGAAAGCATCATCTGTCAGAGTCATGGAGCAGGGAATCACACTACTGACCAGCCAAATCCTGACCCAAACTGGGGACAGTGCCTCCAGTTAAGTCCATCTCTGATACGAGGGTGACTTAAGAACAGGTAGGATCAGCTTGTTGACTCCAAGCCAGAGAGGGTTGGCTTGAGGGCTCATTGGGAGCCCCTTGGTAACAGCCACACCATTGGCTAGCACTTGCATCATCACTGTTTCAGGGAAATGGTAAGAAGTTTGGATTTATTGCAGCTGTGCATGTAAAATGCCACGCACAGCATCTGACATACAGAAATGCTGGATAAATGGAGCTGCTATGGTTAATGTCAGACTCCTCGGACACTAATGTCACCTCTTGCCTCCTCCAGGTGATCCCCTTGACTACTGTTGCCATCCCAGGGTGGCCGGAGGTCACCTTGCTCTCTTGGATTTAGGATGTGGTGTTCATCTTGGGGGCCAAGCTGGATGGTCTGTTGTCTTATTTCTAGTTCTCTAGAGCCCTGCCTTGGCCCCAGATACCTTTTTCCTTCTCTGTGGGAGCTCTGAGGCATTCCAAGGTGGGGTCAACATCCACAGGTCCTCTGAGCTGGCCCCCTATTGTAGTGGTCAGTTTTGTGAGGCTCCAACTCAGAGAAAGCCCCAGGTTGTATTTGCGTCTTGCCGCCAGGCTCAGCATAATAGCCCTGACAGGTGAAATAAGCAATTGGCCAATTTCCTTCAGGAACGTTTGAAATAAAAAGCAGTTTGTCTGAGTGGAGGACATTGTGAGAGCCCCAGATGGAGTTGCTTAAATTTATTGCTGGTGAGCTTTTACAAACTGAGCCAATGGCATATCGTTTTGGTCCTCGGTCCTGGATTTTCGGGAGTGCGACACTGCCCCACAGGTGGAGAGGTCTGGCTGCGGAGCTGGATGGGCCATCCCATCACCAGCCTTTCCGTGAGGAAGGAGCCTGAGAGCTGCTCTGGGAGGGTGGGAAGGATTTGGCTCCTGGGATGGGAAACAAGCCAGCCTTTTGCGTCAGAAAGCAAAGAGTAGCTGCATCCCTGGGTAGGATATTGACCAAGCCACAGCATCGGTCATGAGCTTTAGCTGCTGGACCGTCCAAAGGCTGCAGTGGATGTGATGTTTCAGGTGGAGCTTCCGGTTCTTGAGTGATGAGCTCTAAAAGCAAGACATGTGGGTATTGCTGGGGCAGACTGCTCAATAATTTTTCCTATTTGGGACAGGCATTAAAAATTATTATTATTATTATGACTGTTATTTTTAATTGTATGTAGGGGGTAACATTGGTTAATAAAATTATATAGTTTTCAGGTGCACAATTCTATAATTACATCATCCGTATATTGTATTGCGTGTTCACCACCCCAAGTCTCCTTTCACCACCATTTATCCTTCTTATACCATCTTCTACCTCCCCTCACCTCCTAAAACTATTATTTTTATTCTTATTTTTTTATATTTTTATTGAGACATAGTCGACTCACATCACTCTGTATGTTTAAGATATACAGCATGATAATCCACACATATTGGACATGATACCACAATAGGTTTAGCTTACACCCATCATCACATATGGATATAATCAAAAGAAAAATGTTTCTCTTTGTGATAAGAACTCTTAGGGTTCACTGTCTTAGCACTTTTCTTATATATCATTCGTTAGTGTTAGTTATGATCATCTCGTTGTACATCACTTTGTACATTACATTCTAGTCCTTATTTATTGTATAACTGGAAATTTGTGCCTTTTGACCAGGGACAGACAAATTTTGATCTCAAGTCCTGGAAGACACAGGGGACTTACTTACATTCAAGTCAGCATCCAAATAAAATGTCAATTATTTGCAGAACAGCAAGAGATGTGGTCAAATGAACTTGGCCAAGCTGCTATTCAGACCTGAGACCTAGTTTGACTTGGCTCTAGCTTGTTGTGAGGCCACAGGTACATCACTTTTCCTTTTTGGACTCAGTTCCCCTATCTGTAAAACAAGCTGGTGAGACAAAGTAATCTGAGATCCCACCGAGCTCTAATGTACTGTGACCGCTGCCTCTTTTCTGCTCATACCCCTGACGCTTCCCCTTCTTTCTCTCTCTCTCCAAATATGACTTAGGTTTCATACACATCAAAGAGTCCTTATCACAATGTTGACCCTGGTACAATTTGATACACTGAGAGGATGCATCCTGGGGTTGAGGAAAGAGTGTGGGCTCAAGGACCAAACAGACTTGGGCTCAAGTACTGGTTCTGCCCTCATTTGGTGGACCTTGGACAAGTTACTTACCCTTTCTGACCTTAGGTCTCTTTATCTATGCCCAGGAATAACGTTGCAAGGATAAAATTAAACAGTGTCATAAATCATCAAGGAATAGGCTGGGCAAACACAAGTGCTTACCCAGCACGAATTTCCTTCCTTTTCCTACACCCAGAACCCATGCAAACCTCACACTGCATCCTCTGCAGTGCTACTGGATGCAGAAGGACCCCGCTTGATGTCATGTGTGGGCTTGTAATTCTAAAGAAGAAATATTTTCTTTCATGTCATCCTCTAAGCAGCTGGAATAAAAGGTTCTTGGACCAAAAGGATAGATGTGCTTAGAAGAGCTGCTTTGATGAGTGGCTTGGGTTGGGGATTGGGTGAGACCCTGGATTATCCTTAAGTAAAATTTATCACAGCCAAACTGCCTTCTGAAGAGGGTAGTTTTGATTGCGTGGAGGGTTTTTGTCTTGCTGAGCAAAGAGATTGAGTGGTGTATGTGAGTCAGGAACAGAGCTGAATTACTCTGAACGATAGGGGAGAGGGATATGAATGGGGCTGGGTAGAGGAGAAAGAGCCAAGTGGAAGCTCAAGAGAGAAGAGACTTCTGGGGAAAGATGGAAGCATCTAAGAGGGACTTAAAAAACACAGTTGGGATGTTCATTTAAATATACTTGCACAGAGACATGCCCTTGTATTAGCAATGTTACACGGAGACATGTGTACCCTCCCCTGCAGGCATGGTGCTATCTGAGTGTGGTAAGGGAATCCATGTGTACGTGCACGAACATGAACACATGAGTACTGGAGACAGCTGCTCTCTCTCTAAGCTTTATGGACAAGTAGTCTATATTAACCCTTTCCCTCTTGCCTCCCTCAATGACCTGAGACAGGGCTGGTGTCAGGATTGCTCAGAACACTGCATTAGCTTGCCAGACTGAGCAAGATGGTGGGGGTACCTCGAGAAAATATTTTTCATTTGCTTGAATAATATTTTTTTTTTCTGTTTGTAAAAGTTATACGCTCAACAACAATAACCAAGTAAAAGATCATTATGCAGGGGCATTTTAAATACATGGAATTCAAAATGTAGAAGAAAGTTCTATGCTCAATTGTTACAATGGGACAGGCTCTGTGGCTCATCACTGGGAATGTAACTGGGAGCACCCATCTGCCCTAATGCAGTTTACGTTCTTACGGCATAAACACCCATAAAACATGTCTGCTGCCTGTGATGGGTCCATGCAAGGGGACAGATGAGGGGCCCTGGGAGTGTCTGAAAGAGACTCAGAGTGTTTGGAGTTGTAGAGAAGGAAGGAGCGACAACGGAAGAGGAGGCTGGACGTGGACACAGGCCAGACCACAAACAGCTTGTAAAATGTGTTCAAGGATTTGAACTTGATCTTGAGGGCCACAGGGAGCCATTGAAGCATTTTTAGCTTGTGGGAGGGACATGCTTAGTTTTGCCTTAGAACTATTACTTTGGCTTCACTGTGCATGCTACGGCCTCCCTTCCTGTAGAGCGAGGCCCTTTCAGAGCTGCTGTGATGAAAGACAGTGAAGTTGAGCCAGGCCCCAGATCACAGGCCTGGGCTGGGCCCAGCCGCACAAAATGATTGGGTTCCCCTTCCAGTCACGCCGGCCTGCTGGGCACAGGCTTAAGGCTTCTCGGTGGCAGCATTAAGCCAATCATTTTAGGATGTTTGATTTAAATGAACATTTACTCAGTGCCTAAAATTCACCAGGCTGGATCATATCATTTCAGACTCACAGAAGCCTTATGAGGTATGCAGAAAATGAGTCTCTTTTTAGAGAAAAGTGGAGAAGGGAGAGCAGGGGACTGACACTGTAGACTACATTGCAGGTACAGAGCTAGAGGCTGCTCTTAGTCCTACCTGGACAGCTAGGAGACAGGGATGATTATTCTTCTAAGATAAGAGAGCTAACTTTGGAGGTGAAGCAGTCTAACCAAGAACACCAAGTGAGTGGTGCAACTAGGATTTTTTCCCTAGGTATTGAAGTACAAGTCAAGTTCATTTTGCTGGATCATTTCCAGAAAACTAATAGAAAATCTCCTCCTGCCTAGGAGAGTCTTCCTGGACCCTGGGTACTGCTTGGGGAAGACACAATGGGGCAAAGACAGGGGCAACTACAGAGGCGCAGGGCACCCTCTTGCTGGCAGATAGGCAGGGTGAGCACTTTGGCTTCTGGGGGATGGTGCAGCCCCGCCCCTGCCCCCAACCTGTGGCCCAACTGGAGATGGAAATCAGGGCTGCAGGAGGCAGCGGGCACAAACTCTGATGTTTGTAGGCTCGCGTACCCAGTCAGCATCACCTATGTTAGCCCTCTTGGGGTCAGATTATGGGAAAACAGGGTACAGGGACAAACGGCAGGAGACTGCACAGTGCAGTGAAAGGGAATGAGTTTCATAGTAAGAGCCCTCTGCGTTCACCTCCCAGCTCTGCCCTTTAGGAGACCTGGAGCCTTTGTTATACCAAGTGGTCCTGAGTCATCTACTTTCCCTGTAGGACCTTGGATAAGCCTCATTTCCTCATCTGTAAAATGGAGATGATATTATGTAAGGGACAAAATTATTACCTATGTGGATTAATGAAATAACACAATACATTAGCCCCATAGCTGCGAGTTCTAAATTCTTAATAAAATGTTACCAATTATTGGCAATCCTTCACTTAAGAGCCACATTTGTAAGATGAGGGAAATGGCACAGTTGACATAGAATTGAGGGTGTAGTGATGGGAAGAAGATGACAAAAAGGGTATAGTGCTGACCAACAGCCCCCCTGCGTCTGATTCACTTTCCTTTTTCTTGGATCTGTGCAAGTGCCAGATGTCTTCACCATCTGCAACTGAGAATTTCTGTGGCTGGTTCTTTGCTTTGTCCATCCTCCAGGGAGTGGCTTAGATGTGTGTTTGCTGCGTCATATCCTCCTCTGCCTTCACGCTGGGCTCCTAGTAGAGCCATGACATAATGAAATGATTCCTCTCTTCAGATAACAATCCTCCCACATTACTTCATCTTATCAATTACACATGTCTGTTGAGCAGCACTTCCCCTGCCCTGGTCACAAAGGGTAACGAGGGGCGAGCCTGACTTGGCTGTCCTTGCAACTGCAGAGCAGTTAGATGTTCAAGTCACTCCAGCAATGCTCAAGTTCTAAGAGCCCAGCTAAGAATGTGAGGTGGGGGACAAGGGGGCATCCCATTGCCTTGGCTTTCATACTCATCCTTTCCTGGAGTTAGCAGGTTGATCAGAGCTTTGCAGTGAGCACAAAGGCTGTCAACTCTTGGAGCCTTATGGTTTAGAGATGAATTACCTTCTACCGACCTTGACCTTGACTTTCACATCTCCTTTTATTTTTAATCACATTTTCTGCTTTCCGTTTTCTCAGTAGAACTCCTCATGAATTGATTCCTCCATGCTCTGTCTGTACTTCCTTTTCTCCCATTAGCTTCTCCCTATCTCTCTACTAAAATAGCTCTGGTCAAGGTCACTGATGACAGCATGTTGCTACATGCAGAGGTCAATCTCAGAACCCAGTGGCTCTCAGGGACCATTTTCTATGACTTCTTAGCAGCATGTGCTAACCACTTTTTCCTTTCTGGAATGTTTTGCTCACTTGGCTTCTTGGTCATCCAACTCTCTTGTTTTTCTTCCTATTTCATTGGCTTTGCCTTTGTAGCATCTCCTACATTCATCTTGTACTCAGGGCCTCAAGAGCTTCTTCTCATTCCTATTCCAACTCATCCAGTAGAATGGCTTTCAATAGCATCTGGATGCTGATGATGCCAATGTAATGTTTACCCTGACCTTACCTTTGAACTCCAGACTCACATATCGGTCTCTCTACTTGACTTCTCCCCATAGATCTCTACTGAACACCACACTTTTAACATGTCCCATGCCAAACCCTTAATTTGTTTTTCAAACTTAATCTTTCTTTTGTTTTCTCTAACTCATTGATGTTGACTTAATTTTTCTACTTATTCAGGCCAAATACCTTGAAGTTTTCCTTGATTCTTTGTCTTCTCTCACACCCCATCTGAAATTGTGTTACTATTTTAAAAATACAATAAACCCTCAATTTTTTATTTCTCACCATCACGAAATCTGCTCTCCTAGTTGGAGCCATTTTTATCTCTTGCCTGGATGACTAGAAAAGCCTCCAACTGGTCACCTTGCCTCTATCCCTGTTTCTATCACCCACTTTCTATGTACCAAATGGCAGCTAATGTGATCTTTTGAAAACAAAAGTTAGATCATGTCACTCTTCTGCTTATATTCTCCAGTGGCTCTCTGTCTCAGTCAAGGCAAAACACAAAGTTCCAATCATCATCCACAAACCTATCATGGTCTGGCCTCTCACCTCCTTGTCTACATCTCTCACTTCACTCAGTTGATGTTAAAGACCCCTTGACTCCTGTTCACCAAATGCACCAAGCTTTCTATGTTTCCTGGCTCTCGATTCCACTGGGGACACACTACCTCCAGGAATCTGTGTGGTTATTTTCCTTACATCTTTCAGGTTTGTATTCAAATGCTTAATATTAGAAGGGTTCCCTTAATGTTTTTCTATAAAATTATGCCTTACGCTCCCTAATAATTCTTTAGAAATTTGTTGTGTTTCAGGGGGAATGGTTTATTTGTTTAGGGAATCTCTTTATTGCTCATTTTTGTGATTCTGTCTTTTATTTCTTTAAACATTTTGTGTAAGTTTATTTTATATTCTGTAGTTCACAATTTGGGTATCTAAAGTCTTTGTGAAGGGGTTAAATTTTTTGTTTGTTGATTCTGCTCTGAGTCATGGTACTTTGTTTCCTTGAATATTTGGTATTCTTTGAATATGAGTTGATCTTAGTCTATGGGAAATCTGGGGCAATACATTGAGGAAGCATTCCTTCAGGGAAGATTTATATTTACTTGAGCCAGGTAACAAAGGGTACAGTTAACCAGAAATCTTTATAGCCCCTTTCAGCATTCCTGGCTAAATCGGAGTCTATGCTCTGCTTTCCCACCATGCCACTGACTCAAGACTCAGTCCACAGATTGCATTTTATTGCAACCCCACACTCCACTGTTGCTCATAGCTCGTGGCCTTTTTCTCTTTCAGTCCCTTGGAGATTTAACCCACTTTCTGAGAGCCCAATAATGCGGCAAACCCTTTTTGTTGTACAGTATATAATTGTTTTTCAGTGCAAGAGCCTTCTAGAGCATCTCATTGGCTATATAGTTCCAGAAGTAGAAGCATCTTTTCACCATTTTGACCACCTTATTAACTCAATTTTATTTTCCTTTATAGCACTTGTTTACTATCTAACACACTACATATTTGGTTATTTATTTTATATCTTCCACCACTAAAATGCAAGCCCCAGGAGAGCAGGGATTTTGACTGATGTGTTCATTGCTATATCCATAGTGCCTAAAACAATGTCTTGCTTGTGGAATGAATGAACAAGGACTCCATTAAGTTGGTTCACATAGGGTGGTTATTTTAAAAATGCACGTGGAGAGAAGGGAGGTCACCAGAATGGAAGAGATAGCTAGGCTGGGCTCCATGGATAGGACACAGTGGCTACTTGCAGATCTAAGGTGGTTCTGCATTCTTCTGGTAGTAAAGCCCCTCTCCTGCCTCCACCATCCAATTCCTCTCTTTCCTTCCTTATAATTTTCCATTGCATTTGGCTTTGGTTTGTCATCATCCCAACCCAAGGCACTCTCCCAAATTCTTCCTTATCTACTGCTGAAAAACCTACCACCCCATCCCAGCCTGGGTTGTATTCTCAAAAAAAAAAAAAAAGAATTAAATTGATCCCCCCTTTAATGAAAAATGCCAGGTCACATGGTACCTGGCTGGCCTATGAATTTTAAGAATAAGTGTGGAGAGATGAGAACTCTTAAGGCAATCCAAGAATAGAGGAATAGTGGTCTGGGCTCCAGAAGGCTTAGAAGCAGTGACTACTTCTGGATCCAAGGTGGTCGTTGTGAGATTTTGGGGTGGGGGATCAGCAAAGATAGAGAAGGCCAGTAGCCAAATGCTGAACAAGATGGTTTATTGAATATGTGACATGGGGGGCAGACACCAGCAATGAGGGTCAGGGCAGAATGAGTTATTTAAGAAGTTGTGAGGCTTGGAATACATAAGCAGTACAGGATAGGCTAAGTTGCCCCCTTGTACAGCCAGCAGTTGGTAGTTGGACAGCTGCCATTTCCTGATAGTTGCTTGAGTCTAAGGCAGCTAGGCGCAGGGGTAGTTGGAGTTGATCCTGAGAACAAAGAAGTTGCTAAATTCCTATCTGCAGATAAGGGTACCTTTGGAGGGCATAGGTTGTCACTGGTGCTAGGGGCTGCAGATTTCTTAGGGGTTAGATGGTCCCTGGCACCCGCAGTTACTGTGGGGTCTTGCTAAAACCAGGCCTGGATTTCCAAAACTCAGGTCTTAGGCCTGAGAGTTGTGGCCTGTGGTCAGGTGTCTACCTTCCAAACTATATAAATACGACAGGTCAAGAGAATGGTCAGGTAAAATAAAACATGAAAGCTGGGCAGCAGGGATCTGGAAAGAATATCCTTGAATAGGAGTCTGGGTGAGGCAAATAAGGAGACTGCTAAATTCAGAACAATCTCTGGAAGTGAAAGTATAACAACCCAACATTCGATGGAATAAATCAGCTCCTTGAAAAGGTAGAAACCCACTTCGATAATGACAAAACATCCAAGTCCAATCAAGAGAATGAGGCAATACTCCTAGAAAGATGTTATTATGGTAAGGAAAGTTGTAGCCAGATCAATTATATTGAACCATGTTTGAAAAGAGTATGTTCTAACTAGCAGGGAGGAGATAGTAAGTCATCAAATCAAAGAGCACAAAATGGCAGTATCTCTTCTGCCCTAGAGCAACCAGTGTACATGTTGTGAGCCAGATAATCTAGTAGACAGGCATTAATTAAACAACTTCCCACATACATAAGCTAAATGGTGCTTAAGTCTATTAAGAGATCAGGGAATAGGGAATGTTTAGAACAGTGGATTTGATCCAGGCGCAGGGGTCAGAAAAGTTTGCTTGAATAAGTGACCTGCTTGATTGAATATCTAAAGGCCATTTAGGAATTTAAAGAGGTAAATGCTGGGGATGGGAAAAATGTTTCAGACCTTTGCAAATACCCTGGGGTTTGTTGCTGTTTTTTGGCTACCAGTATTCAACACTTTCCTGCCTCAGGTATTTGCATTTGCTCTTTCCTCTGACTGGAAAGCCCTCCCTCTGAATAATCTGATGGCTAACTCTTCCCTCAAACAAAGATCACTTCTTCAGAGAGGCCTTCCCTGGCAAACTAGCTAGCACAGAATCTCAGAGAGTCATTCTTCTCTTTCCCTGCTTAATGTTTCTTCATAGCACTTACTCACTCCCTGCTTTTGTATTGTATAATGATTTGTTTCTCATGTCATCCTTCACTGATTTTTATCTTTTGTTCACCACTGTATATCCACTCCAGTACCCAGTATATAGTTTGGTCAATAAATATGTGTATATGTTAAATGATTAAATGCAAAGAAGCAAGGTACATCTGGAAACAGAAGGAAGGCCAGTGTGACTGGGCTTTAATGAACAGGAGGGAGGAAGACAAGAGGAGGTGAGACAGGTAAGTGGAGGGCACGGTGCTGTAGGACAATATGGGCTTTATTCAAGGGTTTCATTTTTATTCTATGAATAATGGAACGTCACTGGAGGTTTTAAAGAGTAGGAGTGTTGTGATAAAGCTGCCATTTTAAGAGCCCTTTCTGGATTCTGTGTAAAGAAGAGATTGTTGTGGGGAGGACAAGGAGGGATGGAGACCACTTAGGAGCTATTATTTTCCTGCCTGGAGATAATGATGTCTTGGGCTTTCAGTGGTGACACTGAGGTGGGGGGAAGGAGATGAATTCAAATGCTAAATATAAGGTAGAAATGACAGGATGTGGAACTAGACTTGGACATTGAGAGTACGAAGGAAAGAGAGGTCAAGGATCAGTCCCAAGCCTCTGTCTTTTGAAATTCATGGATGCTAGTTTATTGGCTGAAAATAAAGCTTTGGAGGAGGAATGTGTGTAAGGGTAGGAAAGGGTGGGAGAGAGCTGGAAAAATCAGACTACGGCCAGATCTTGAGATACTGGAATGTCAGATTTCAGGATTTTGAGTATTTCTAGGAGATGATCAAGCTCAGGGATAATCTTGGGGTTTCATGAATCAATTCACTCAAGAATTATTTATTAGGCATCTATTACATTTTAGGCATTTATATGGACTCTGGGCTTAGCCTACAAAACAAAGTCTCTGCCCTCAGCTAGAGGAGCTGGATTGAACTATTGTACAAATTTAAAAATCTACAATTTCAGGTAGTGTGAAGGTACCAGCAGAAACAAGGGATGAGGAGTGGAATGGAAGATGAAGTGTATTTTAGGCAGGATTATCAGGGAAGGGTTTTCTGAAGATAACATTTGAATCCAGGCCTGTAAGATGAGAAGCCATTCACACAAATATTGGTGGGAGGAGTATTTCAGGTAGAGGAATCAGTGGGAAAATCTCGGTGTGCTTAGGCAATGGCAAGAAGACTGGTGTAGCAGACATACCACGAGTGGTAGGCAGGCCTGCAGAAGAAAGAATAGAGGAGACAGGCAGGAAACTTTTTTGCCAGTGTTTGGAATTTGGAAATTATTATAAGTGTAATGGGAAACCATTGATGGGGTTTAAGTAGAGGAATAACCTCATCTGATAAACATTTTTAAAGGTCACATGGCATCCATGTGGAGAATAGATTAGAAGGGACAAGAGCAGGGGGAAAGGAGACAAATGGGAGGCTGATGCAGGAATCTGGTGAGAGGTGACAGTGATCATGCTGAGGTGGTGGTGGGGTAAATAGTGGACGGATAGGCTGTGGGGTACTTTTGAGAGAAGAGCATTCAGGCTTGCTGCTAGGGTAGGTGTATGAGTGAATGTGGGTTTTGTCTCAAGTATTTGGATGACTGTGGGTACCATTAACTGAGGCTCACTGAGTAGAATGCAAACCTCCTCTGGACCTAGAATCATCAAATTGCTGGAAAGGCACAGGGATTGTTGAGAAAACATGGACAGTGAAGTCAGTCTGGGCCAGAGTCCTCCCAGGAGGTGAAGGACGATGGTGATGTCTCAGGGGTGGCAGAAGTGAGGAGCAGGTGGAGTGACTGAGCCCCGAGGGAAACGTTCCTGTCTGAGATCAGAGCTCCTCCCTCCTGTGCTGCCCATTTCTCTACCCTGGAGCCCAGCAAGCTTAACAGAGTGAAACTTGGACCAGAGTGAGTCTCAGTTCTCCCAGAAAGTGGAGGGGGTGACCAGAATAGGGAGAGGATACAGGGGTGAGGTGTGTAGGATGGGCATCAGCCCAACTCCATTGGAGTCTGGTTGGGACAATGGTGCATTCTGACATCTGGAGTAGATCAGTCTTTTAACAATCTCTTTCTTCTATTCAGTACAGTTACTTTTGGTGCCAATTATGAAATGAAACTAATAATAAGAATGGTTAGAAAAGAAACTAAGTAAAAATTATCTTGTGTTGAACTTCATATATATCAGCATACTGTTAAAAAGTCAAAATACTTGGCTGGTAGCACAGTGGATAAGGCACCAACCTGTAAACCCAAAGGTCAGTGGTTTGATTCCCAGCCAGGGCACATAACCAGGTTGCAAGCCAGGTCTCCAGCCAGGTCTGTAGCTGGAGGCAGGTGAAAGGCAACCATACATTGATGTCTCTCTCCCTCTCTGCCTCTCTTCTTTCCCCTCTCTCTAAAAATACTAAATAAAATCTTTTTAAAAAGTTAAAATAAATATTATTGTATAGAACTTTTAAAAAGTAATAGACTAATACTTTTAAATTATATTGAAAAAAGGAAGAAACTTAAATCTACGTATCATTGTGTTTGAAGAACACATGGTAACTCAATTTCTGTTTTCTTCATTCACCCTTTTGTTTTAAAACTGGCAACAGTTTAAAAATAATTCATTTCAATGTTAAAAATATTATCTGAATTCAGGAAAATAGTGCATGTACCAGCTAAAATGTGCACTTTCCAAACAAAAATATAGTGTACCTTGTAGTTTGCATTCTCTTCTGGGCTTTAAAAATTTATACACAAATAAAAGTGCCATGTGGTCACATAGAAAGATAGAACAGAAGTAACTCAAGTGCAGTTTCTTTGTTTTTCAAATATGATCTTTACCACCACTGTGCTGTCATTGCTTATTTAGAAGTTTCTGTTTAAACAGAAGAATATGTAGTGTCATGGGAGTTAGACACATAAGGTGACCCTGAAATGAGCTTGAGTGATTCTGAACATTGATTGGGACACTCTGGGGATAAACATGTGTGTGACCAACTGTATGACTGAAAGGGTCTGAATTAATGTCAGTGAAGAATACAATGTTCATTCAAGGATAAGCAGTAAAAAAGAGCATATTTGAATATATATTACATATAAATTAAATGTATGTATATTAAAATTCAATAGTAAAAACAGAAATTAGTATGTTACCAATGAAGAACTTTTGGGGGAAGAAGATTTTATCATCAAAATGTTTAGAATTGTCACCACCTGGTGATATTAAGAAGAGACATAATTTTAGTGGGCTTTGTTATTATTTCAAGCATTGGTAGTGACATCCCTGTATTGCCTGCACCTAGGTAGTCCTCCCCTCCCTCTCCCCCAGGTACTGACAAGGGGAGTGAGCCAAAGCCTGTGTGGATGGCAGGTCAGGCTTTGGGAGAGGGCAGCAGATATCATAGGTATGGGGCATCCTGGTCCCTGGTTCCCTGGGGAAGGTGATGCCTTACACATATGAGAAGACTGAGGCACAGAGAAGTCCCACAATAGGTAACCCTCAAGTCCAGTCACCTTCTTCCCATTCCCTCCACTGGCTCCTAGATGCTCTTCAATCACCCAGAATGCCACTTCCTCAGGGCCTTTGCACTTGCTGCTTCCTCTGCCTAGAAGGCTCTTCCTCTAAGTGTCTGAATGGCTTGCTCTCTTACCCCTTCAAGTCTTTGCTTAAATATGCTTCTTATAAAGCCTTCCCTGAGCATCTTATTCCTCCAGAAATTCCTGTTTATTTCCCTTTTCCTGCTTTATTTTCCTGCACACTATTTATCATCTAACATATTGTAGGGTTAATTATTTACTTATTGTCTGATTTTCTCACTTAGAGTGTAACCTCTCCTGGGGCAGGGAATTCTGTCTAATTTGCAGAATAGGGTCTGCGAGTCTATCAGCATTTGTGGAATGGATTTTGAGTGCCCAGCACAGGGTCCTGTGTGGAGTGATTGCTATCATTGTGGAACCTGCATTTTTGAGTGACTGCAATTTTCCTGACAAAGCAGGACATCTTGTGTCTCCAAGTTGGTGCTCTCCTGTGCCCTGGCTGGATTGCCCTTACCCCCACACTGGGAGAACCTCTGACTGACCTTCAAGTCTCAGCCTGTGTTTTCCTTGAATCCTCTCTTGTTCTCCTGGCAGGTTTGATCTCCCCCTCTCCCTGCTTCCTCTTCATGCTCCAACATAGTATCTGTTGCTCTTCGAAGATGATGGGGCAGAAGTCCAACTGTGATACATGTCTTTTCTCCCCCTTTTTCTAGCCACTGACAAGTGATTTAACCTTTCTGAGCCTCAGTTTCTTGATCAGTAAAATGGGGTCAATGTCGTGCCATGGCTGACAATGCAATGTAGTCTATGCTTCCGAGGGAGCAGTTCTGAGCAGCTGTAGCTTCTATGAGATGGACCTGGCACTGCAAGTATAATTTGGCCTCCCGAGTTGGTGGGGGTGGTATGTTCTCAGTACAGCAGCCCCAGCCCAGGTTCCTGAGGCAGTTGGATACCATACCTGTCAGTGTAAGCTAAGAGACAGATGTGGCAATGCCTAGTGAGCTCGTGGGTTCTGGGAGCAGCACCCTGCTGTGGAGGATGTGGGCACCTATGACTGGGCCTGTTTGGCCAAAGTTCCTGCCCTGAGATGCCCCAAACTCACAGGGGCATGGGCAGGGCATGACCATGACCGTCCATCCCTGACTCTGTCCCTACCACTTCCATGTGCTTCCTGTGCTGCTGCATGTTCTGTGGAACCCACAGTGAGGACACCATTGCCCTGTGGTTCATACCTGCAGTGAGCATTGGATACCATGTTTGTCTTCTGAGAGGTGCCGGGCCTGGAGTGGGGGGCAGAGAGCTCTGAGGAAGTATGCGGTCTTCTCTGAGCTGATCAAGAGGGCTCCCCAGCCCATGCAGAGACCTATTTTACCACTTGGGGAAGGGAGATCGGACCTGCCAACTTTGAACATTCCTTTCGGTTCTGAGAACCTACAGTTCTAGCAATATTTATTCTCTGATTCCAGCCAAAGTACCCCCCACCCCCAACCCCCAACCTCTTATTGCTCTTTGCATTTGTAAACTGGAAAACAAAATGCTCAGGTCTTGTGTATCCAAAGGTGCATTCCTTCTCTAGTACCTTTTTGAAATTGGGAAGGAATTTCTGGTTAACCAGGGGCAACTAGCTTCTTAGAACATTGATAAATCAAAGGACACTTGGGTGGAAGTGGAAAAGTGGACTCTAGTGTATATTTGGCCAATTAGCAAAATGCTCAATCATCCTTCTCAGCTAAGCATCTTCTCTTTAATGATCTTGTGCCTGTGCAACCAACAAATGCATTTGTTTGGAGGTTATTTTCCTTTGATTCATTCAATATGATGCATTGAGGGCTTGTTCTACCCAGGTGCTATGCTGCTTACTGAGAATAGATGATGTTAAAGACCAGACTCTGAACCCGCCCACTCCCTTGGTATCTAGGAGGAGGCAAGTCCTTTACCAGTAGGAATTCCAGTGATGTGCCCCTCTGGTGGGGATAGGCCTGTGTTTTTCAACCAGAGGTTAATGAGCACAAGATTCAAAAGCTCACTCAAACTACCTCAGCCACAGGGCTTTGTGCTAAGGAAACTCAGGGTCTCGTATGGGAAGCATGGTCAGGCCTCATGCATCCTAAAAACTCATCCAACCGCTACTCCTCCCCGTGGATGTGTTCTACAGTCACATGCTTGTTCTTCTCCAGGATCATTATAACTTCCCCCAAGTTAAATCAGTCATTAAATCTTAATCTTTAATGATTAAATCTTAATGATTAAATCTTTGAACCTTTCCAGCTTGGCTTCCTATATTGTCAGGGGTCCAGCAGGACACAGATGGTGGTCTGCTCAAAAAGGGGTGATCAACAATGGAACAGAATAGAGAGCCCAGAAATTAACCCAGGACTCTATGGTCAACTCATATTTGACAAAGGGGGAAGGAACATCCAATGGAGTAAAAACAGTCTCTTCAACAAATGGTGTTGGGAGAACTGGACAGCAACATGCAAAAAGATAAAACTAAACCACCAACTTACACCATACACCAAAATAAACTCAAGATG